>CM069164.1:22518996-22721496 GCA_035221665.1 Okamejei kenojei
TCATCATACAAGTCACAGGTCGGTTTCACATTTGCCGACAATCTTCGTGAAAGCGCAACAGCACAGCCTGTTGTTGTGCCGCGAGCCTGCCTCGTCCCATACCGTCAAACATTCTTCACATCTCTGCGATGCTGGCTGGCTCGGCCTGAAGTACTGAGTACAGCGGCTATGTTAACAAAGGATTGATTTATAGCCACTTGTCTTGCCTGCCCCTTCTTCTGTGAGCAATAGTGCAGAGGAATACTGCCAGAAACCACGCTCAGCATCAAGGGCCAATTTAAAAGACTGCAACACACAAGTTCAAGAAATACAACGCAAAGGAAAAAACAGCCTATTCACACTAGAAACTGCAGAGGCTTTTGTGAAATGTTCATCTCCATCTCAGCTCTCTTTTGAGGCATAATAGTGGCCTGTTCCCTCATCCTGTATCGCTATATTGTTATTTCCTTATGGAGAACTGGGATGTTGTAACTTCAGTACCAGTAAGCTGCTCGTCGATTATATTCTGCAATCTTAGAAAAATGTCAACATTGACAATTTGCTGCCATCTTCACATTACACCCTTAATAAAAAGGGCTCAGACTCTTCATCCTGTGTATTGACAGATCTGTTGCTGAGTCAGAAGCTAAACGTTCTGTTCACGCCATTCATTAGTTTGCCACATGCAGCTAGGGTTGCCAACTGTCTCGTATTAGCCGGGACATCCCATATATTGGGCTAAATCTGTTTGTCCCATATGGGACCGCCCTTGTCCCGCATTTGACTGCTAATACTCAGGTTGGAGCATCGTGTCCGGCCCTGCCTCACGCGACCCGACGTAGTGCAGCACATGGAGTGCAGCAGCAGCCGCGCCTCGCCCGTGGCCCCGTCGGTCGGTCGACAGCCCGGCCAGCTGTCCGACCTTCGGACCTTCGCTTATGGCCGATCATCGGTTCATGAGTTGGATGGGGTGCCGGACTTTGCGCGTGACGTCTAGCGCCAGTGCCAAAACTCCTCAGCTGGCCCTCCGGCTGGGCTTTGTATGCAGTCCACACCCGAGCCAACTCATCATTCACCCAGCCACGGCCGAGTCGGTCCACAAATTGCCGTCTGGGATTTGTCCCTTACTGGACCAGATAATGGACCAGATAATGGTAGACACAGGAAACTGCAGATTCAAGCAAAACACAAAGTGCTGGATGAATTCAGTGGGTCAGGCAGCACCAAAGTGACAAACCATCAGGGGATGTGTAGGCCCAGGAACTTGAAGCTGTCGTTCCTCTCCACCACCGATGGAGACTCTCGGACTATCTTTGATTGTACTTTACTGGACTTCATCTTGAACTAGGCGTTATTCACGCTGTACACTGTGGAAGACTCGATTGTAATCATGTATTGTCTTTACGCTGACAGGTTAGGACACAACAAAAGCTTTTCACTATACCTTGGTACACGTGACACTAAACTCAACTTAACGAAGACATGTTTATGGAACATAGAAACATAGAAACATATAAAATAGGTGCAGGAGTAGGCCATTCGGCCCTTCGAGCCTGCACCGCCATTCAATATGATCATGGCTGATCATCCAACTCAGTATCCTGTACCTGCCTTCTCTCCATACCCCCTGATCCCTTTAGCCACAAGGGCCACATCTAACTCCCTCTTAAATATAGCCAATGAACTGGCCTCAACTACCTTCTGTGGCAGAGAATTCCAGAGACTCACCATTCTCTGTGTGAAAAATGTTTTTCTCATCTCGGTCCTAAAAGATTTCCCCCTTATCCTTAAACTGTGAACCCCTTAAGAATTTTGTAAGTTTCTATAAGAGCCTCAGTTCGCCCTTTCTGAAATCAACAGTCAGCAACTTGGCCTCTCTAACACTGCGAGCAATTGTTGTTCTGGCACCATCCACCCCATTATCGATCTCCCTCCTGCACTCAACCTCAGCATTTCAAGGTCACCGGTTACAGATACACAACACATATTGCATTTTTCTCAGAAGGAGCAACAGCTTCACTTGTTCCCTGCAAGCCTCTTGGTGCCTGGTTAATGAGGAACTCCGTGTGGCAGCTATGAGAGTGTTTCTGTTTGAACAATTCTAGTAAAAGGTTCATTCAGTGAGACACAGGAGAAAGGAACTGCAGGCTAAATAACATCTTATAAATGCTACTCCAATTTCATTTTTATTTCCAATTTCATTAGGAGAAAATTAGAGTAACAGCACCACATATTCCGCTTGGATCGCCTACAGTCATACAACGTGGAAACAGGCCCTTCGGCCCAACTTGCCCACACTGACCAACATGCCCCATCTACACCAGTTCCACCTGCACCCATTTGGCCCACATCCCTCTAAACCGGTCCACTGGCTCATTCCATACGCCCACCATATACAACTCAATGGTATGTATATTGAATTCTGCAATGTTTACAAACTCCAATCTTACAAACAATGATTCCTACATTCCTTCCCCCACCCTCTTCCCCGCGACCTGTATTCCTTCCCCTGGCTTCACAGTTTGCTAACTGAACTGAACTATTCTATTCTTATCTCACACCTTCTGTCTATTCATCTCCGGCCTTTGTCCAACACCTGCCTATCAACCCCCCCCCCACCCCCTCACCCCCATCTGCATCCACCTATCACTCATCAGGCTTTATCCAGCCGCTCCTCTCTTCTTGCTTTCTCCCTCCCCCCACCACAATCAGTCTGAAGAAGGATCCCGACCCTTAATGCCCCTGTCCCACTTAGGAAACCTGAACGGAAACCTCTGGAGACTTTGCGCCCCACCCAAGGTTTCCGTGCGGTTCCCGGAGGTTTTTGTCAGTTTCGACCATTAGGGAGACTGACAAAAACCTCCGAGAACCTCCGGGAACCGCACGGAAACCTTGGGTGGGGCGCAAAGTCTCCAGAAGTTTCCGTTCTGGTTTCCTAAGTGGGACAGGGGCATAACGTTACCTGTCCATGTTCTCCAGAGATTGTGCCTGACCCGCAGAGTTACTCCAGCACTGTAACTATTGCTTCTTTGCCTAGTGCAGTCTCGCGTGCCAGTCTATCTTGAAGCTCTGCCTACTTTCTGACAACACTCACACATGATCTTGCTTAAAAGAAAAAAGACCAGGTGGCAGAGATTTGTGATGCATGGTTCATATTAGTCCGAAAGCTCATTTCTTCAGGCTACACGAGAGAATCTCACAGACTTTACTTTTTTTAGCTTAGAGATACAGCACAGCCCACTGAGACTGCGCCGACCAGCGAGCCCCACACATTAACACTATCCTACTCACACTAGGGACAATTGTACATTTGTACCAAGCCAATTAACCAACAAACCTGTATGTCTTTGGAGTGTGGGAGGAAACGGGTGCATCTGGTAAAAACCCACGCAGGTCACGGGGAGAAAGTACAAACTCCGTACAGACGGCTCCCGGTGTCAGGATCGAACCCGGGTCTCTGGTGTTGTAAGGCAGTAGTCGGGCGGCCACTTCTCTCTGATTATGCTGGTGGCTTTGCTGAGGTGTAAATGGAGTCAATGGAAAGGAGGTTGGTTTGTGTGATGCTCAGTCCTATTATTCTTCTTGGTGCATGGTATTCGTGCATCCTTCATCATAAATTCCTGCAATTTCCCCATCACTGATGTTAAGCTGCCAGATCAGACTCTCTCTCTCTCTCTCTCACCCTACTTTCTCAAATAGTGGGGTCACATTTGCAAGCACCTAATCCACAGCAGCAGGTCCAGAGTGTAGCGAACCTTAGAGATGATGACCATTGCATGCACGGTCTATGAAGTCACATCTTTCCAAACTGTGGGATAGAGATCGCGGGCCCTTGGGATTTACAATTTATTTGCACTACATTTTAACAAGTAGTTATTTCATTCCGTTTCTCATTCTGGCTAGACCCGCAATTTTCTAAATTTATCATAGGTTTTGTGAACCCACTTCCATGAGTACGAAACTGCAGATTTCGATTTATTATAGAAATGACTTTTGTAAAATTACACGGATAAGATCACGGAGATATTCGGAGGACAAAAAACGAGCATTTTTAAATCTCCTGAAGCAGAAGTCTCTGGGCGTCAACACACAGTAAGCAATTAAAACAGTACAAGTTTGGGCAAGGCCAGCAGAGTGTGAATGAAGGTGTTTGCGAGGCAGACAGAGAGGCTAGGACACGGGAATGGTCAACTCCAGGGGGATCTACAGGCACCGCTGAGAATGTCAGCAGCAGATGACGTGACGCAGGAGCCGTGTCGAATGATAGGAAGATGTCGGTCTTGGACACGGCACAGATCCAAAACCCAGCCAGTTGGCTGCGTTTCTGACAGCTGAAAAGGAGAGGATAAATTCTGCGGCCAGAGAGCTGTATGTTGCAGGAGCCAAAGGAGATGACTTCATTTTGCTTTGCAATATTTAGATCAAAGTCATTCGCTCGTGCAGAACTGAACACTGGACAAGCAGGCTAACAACCCGGAGACACTGGGGATGTGGGGCGGGATCATGGTACAGTGGTTACTAAGATGTTCATTTGTCAGCAAAGGTAGCAAGTAGCTAAAATTTATTTAAATTTAAATTAAACTTGGAGGTAATAAGAGAATCCTGCAAAATTGAATTTGGCGAAGAACGTTGAACAGTACAGTACAGGTACAGGCCCTTCGGCCCATTCTGTCTGTGCTGATCATAGTGCCAAGTATCGTTTAGAGATACAGTGCGAAAACAGGCCCTTCGGCCCACCGAGTCCGCACCGACCTGCGACCCCCGCACATTAACACAACCCGAATCACTACATAGGGACATTTTTTGCATTTATACCTAGCTAATTAACCTACAAACCTGTATGTGTTTGGAGTGTGGGAGGAAACCGAAGATCTCAGAGAAAACCCACGCAGGTCACAGGGGGAACGTACAAACTCCGTACAGACAGCACCCGTGGTCAGGATCGAACCCGGGTCTCTGGCGCTGTAGGGCAGCAGCTCTACCGCTGCGCCACCGTGCCACCTTTAGCTTTAGAAAGTTAAACTAATCCTTTCTGCCCGTCAGAATGTCAATAATTACAAGTCTAAAGAAACGACAGCATCATGCAGATACTGACCATGTCACGATTGAATTTTCTTACTAAATTCAAGAAGGGAAAGTTACAACAAAATGTTTGGGTTTACAAACTTTGAGTAGCAGAGTTAAAACTAGGCCATAATAAACTGGACTCAACTGGCCTGAAGTGGGCGGCACGGTGGCGCAGCAGTAGAGCTGTTGCCTCACTGCGTCAGAGACCCCGGTTCGATCCCGACTGCGGGTGCTGTCTGTACGGAGTTTGCACGTTCTCCCCGTGACCTGCGTGGGTTTTCTCCGAGATCTTCAGCTTCCTCCCACACTCCAAAGATGTACAAGGTTTGTAGTTTAATTGGCTTGGGTTTGCATACTTGGTATAAGTGTAAATGTTCCCTAGCCTGTGTAGTCTTGTGTTAATGCGCGGGGATTGCCGGTCGGTGTGGATTCGGTGGGCCAAAGCGCCCGTTTCCACGCTGCATCTCTAAAACAAAAAAGTCTGAGGAAGGGTCCCAGCCAGAAACCTCATCTATCCATGTCCTCCACAGATGCCCCTGACTCACTGAGTTATTCCAGCACTTTATATTCCAAGTACGAGTCCAGCTTCTGTTCTTATGTTGTTAAAGAAGGAACTGCAGATGCTGGAGAATCGAGGGTACACAAAAGGCTGGAGAAACTCAGCGGGTGCAGCAGCATCTAAGGAGTGAAGGAGATAGGCGACGTTTCGGGTCGAGACCCCAAGCTGAGTTTCTCCAGCCTTTTGAGACCCTTGGGGTCTCGACCCGAAACGTCGCCTATCTCCTTCGCTCCTTAGATGCTGCTGCACCCACTGAGTTTCTCCAGCCTTTTGTGTACCCTCTGTTCTTATGTTGCGTGTGTTTACATTTTCAGAAAGTAATTAAGCATTTCTTTAATTCAAAAGCTGTAGTTCGACAGCAACAGAGGAGGCTCAAGGTAGAACACACAAACATCTCCAAGGAAAATGGAGATCAATTAACTGGAAGTGGAAACAACAAAGCAATAACAAAGAAACAATGAGGTACCTGTAAAAAATACTAAACTTAGCAATATACCAATGGGAAAATTTTTTATGAATACAGTGAGGCAGTTAAACATAAAAGACAAGACAATAAGGAAATGACATAGTAATACTTATTATTTGTTTGTATATAAATGAGAGACATAGATAGAATATGTAGGAAGGAACTGCAGATGCTGGTTTAAATCGAAGATAAACCACACCTGGAGTATTGCGTACAGTTTTGGTCTCCAAATCTGAGAAAAGACATTCTTGCCATAGAGGGGGTACAGAGAAGGTTCACCAGACTGATTCCTGGGATGTCAGGACTTTCATATGAGGAAAGACTGGATAGACTGGCTTGTACTCGCTAGAATTTAGAAGACTGAGGGGGGATCTTATAGAAACTTACAAAATTCTTAAGGGGTTGGACAGGCTAGATGCAGGAAGATTGTTCCCGATGTTGGGGAGGTCCAGAACAAGGGGTCACAGTCTAAGGATAAGGGGGAATTCCTTTAGGACCGAGATGAGGAAAACATTTTTCACACAGAGAGTGGTGAGTCTCTGGAATTATCTGCCACAGAAGGTAGTTGAGGCCAGTTCATTGGCTATATTTAAGAGGGAGTTAGATGTGGCCCTTGTGGCTAAAGGAATCAGGGGGTATGGAGAGAAGGCAGGTACAGGATACTGAGTTGGATGATCAGCCATTGATCATATTGAATGGCGGTGCAGGCTCGAAGGGCCGAATGGCCTACTCCTGCACCTATTTTCTATGTTTCTATCTATGTTTCTATAAGAGACAAAATTCTGGAGTAACTCTGTGGTGCAAGCAGCATCTCTGGGGAGAAGGAATGAGTGACGTTTCAGATAGTGACCCTTCTTCGGACTGAAAAAGGTTCACTATCCGAAAATGCTGCCTGGCTGATGAGTTACTCCAGCATTTTGTGTCACTCTTTGTCATAGATGGGATAGTCAGTCAGAACCTTTTTCTCAGGTTCTGAGAAATGTCAAAGACTCGAGGACATAGGTTTAAAGTTTTAGTTTTAGAGATACAGAGTGGTAATGGCCCCTTGGACCACCAGGTCCGCACCAACCACTGATCACCCGTACATTTAGTTCTGTGTTATCCCACTTTTGCATCATGCACACTAGGGGCATTTTACAGACGCCAATTAACCTCCAAACCTACACATCTTTGGAACGTGGGAGGAAACCGGAGGTCCCGGAGAAAATCCACGCAGTCAGAGGGAGAACGTACAAGCTCCGCACAGACAGCACCCATAGTCAGGATCGAAGCCGGGTTTCCGGCGCTGTGAGGCAGCGACTCTACCGCTGCTCCACCGTTCAGAGGGCCAGGTCTAATGGGAATGTGCAGGGCAGGCTTTTCTTTGCCCAGAGTGGTGAATGTCCGCAGCATGCAGTTGGGATGGTGGTAGAGACAGATACGATAGGGTCATTTAAGCAGCATTTAGGTAGACATATGGATATGCAGAGAATGGAGTGACAATGAGCATGTAGAGGCAACGGGAATTAGTTTTACCTGCCATCATATCCAGCTGTGACATTGAGGGCCGGAAGGCCTGTTCCTGCGCTGGACCATTTTGTCGGTGTGCTTTGGGGAAGTGGGGAAGAGAGATATCTGAAAAGGGAGATGTCTAAAGAAGGGTCCTGGCCTAAAACGTCACCCATCCTTTTCCTCCAGAGATGCTGCCTGACCTGTTGAATGACTCCAGCATTCTGCATCGATTTTCAGAGATATCCCAATGCTGCTTCCCACGATCTCCTTGATTTAATTTCATTGCTAGCCAATAAATTAAATAAACTTGCTTCTGTGATGGTCATGTCAACGAACTTCCTGGTGGACAGTGCAATCTGTGACTGGCTCAGACCACTCACTATGTTCAGTAAAGGTTGATGATGGGGTGCTGTCTTCAGGCCTTAAGGTTTTAATTTCTCCCGATTTTCAGGATACGAGCCTTTCACAAGTTCACAAGTTATAGGAGTAGACTTAGGCCATTCGTCCCATCGAGTCTACTCCACCATTCAATCATGGCTGATCTCTGCCTCCTAATCCCATTTTCCTGCCTTCTCCCCATAACCCTTGACACCCGTTCCAATCAAGTATTTGTCTATCTCTGCCTCAAAAATATCCACTGACTTGGCCTCCACAGCCCTCTGTGGCAATGAGTTCCACACATTAACTGCCCTCTGAATAATGAAGTTCCTCCTCACCTCCTTTCTAAAAGAGCGTCCTTTAATTCTGAGGCTGTGACTCTCCCACCAGTGGAAATATCCTTTCCACATCCAAACTATCTTTTCTTTCCCACATATTAGAGGAGCACAAAGGGTTGTTATTGAGGTAATAATGTTCTCGTAACTATCACTGCATCGTTGTTGGCTAAAAAAACTTGCAAGCAGCTCGGAATAACTTTGATGTTCCCTCTGCTTTGTGTTGCTTCTGTGGCGGCCTGGCATCTTGGGGCAGCACAGATGGCAGTGATGAGTGATGCAGCCCGGCCCGGCCCAGCCCAGCGACACTGCCAAGCATCCCTCCCTTCCGCACAAAGCACTCCGAGAACCCCGTGCATTGCGAATGCAAATGACACCGACAGCGCAATGGTCGGGTGGAGTCAGCTGTCGACAGCCCGGACAAATCCTGAGAGAAGTCATAATCTTGTGTGAGGATAGAAACTTTGTGGAATTTTATGACGCTCTTCCGAGACAAAGCATCCGTCACCAGCAAGCAGTCTGGTTAAACGCTAAACAGTCATACAAGATTATGTGTAGGAAGGAACTGCAGGTGCCGATTTAAACTGAAGATAGACAAAAAAAGCTGGAGTAACTCAGGGAGTCCCAGGAGAAAAGAAATAGGTGATGTTTCGGGTCGAGACCCTTCTTCAGACTGCAGTTTTAATAGGTATTAAGAAATTGTGATTTTTTGGTCATTATTGTGCTAGACTGTTTGAGAGTTTTTTTTACTGTAAATTCATAAATTAGCATTTTATTCCTTTATTTGACCATTCTGCTCATCGGGTCTACTCCGCCATTCAAACTCAGTCTGAAGAAGGGTCTTGGCCCCAAATGTCGTCTATTCCTTTTGTCCAGAGCTGCTGCCTGACCCGCTGAGTTACTCCAGCCCTTTGTGTCTATCTTCGTATTAAACCAGCATCTGCAGCTCCTTCCTACACACAATCGTGCACGACTGTTTAACCAGGCTGCTGGTGACGATGCTTTGTCTTGGAAGAGCGTCATAAAATTCCACAAACTGCGATATCCATGAGTGTCAAACCACGGGGTGCAGCGGTCATAGCAGTCATCCAATCCTCCATGCCACTTAATTTTTCTTTAATTATTCTATGATGCTTTAGCATCCTTAAGAAATGTTAAAAGCCAATCAGTTCTGTGCTCTGTCAGAACCCATTTCATCCTTTTCGGAGCCCACTCAACTGCAAAATTGTGGTTCTGGGGCATAAAAAGCAATCACACTGAACTAATACCTCACAATCTATCGTCAACATTTATGTCTAATGCTTAATCCAGTTAGTTCTTCGGGGGTTTCAGACGTATTAAATTTGGAGAACGGTAGATAATCACTTTGTGGGAACAAATTTGGAAATATGTGGGCATGCAAATTATAGAAACTGGTCATCATTTCCCTCTATCCAGACACTCTGACTGTTTGTACCTTATAGCTGTGTGCACTCATTATCCACATCATTTCTTTTTCAGTTTAACATGCGCGGTAACTGTCTTGGCAATGACTTGCAACTGATATGATGCACGTAATAATCTGTCAGGTAAACCCAGAGGGCTAGGGAGGAGCAGCAACTTTTCCATTACACGTTATCCATATTTTTGGATTTTCATGCCCTGTACTCCATTGGACGTGGATCTCCCCTCTTTTAGCTCAGAACTCCTTGCACATTTTCCCTGTTACATTCCGAGCACATCCACGGACTACATGCACACTGACATATGAGAGGCCTTTCTCTGCGAAACACTGGGCTCTATTTAAACCCTGACCAGAGATCCAGTGGGAAGCACCACAACAAACAAACTGATCCATTCCCACACGCTCACGTCTCTGACGAATGAACAAGACACTTCCCCAAAAACTTAGCGGAACTGCTGCCTCAGGCGGTTTTAGAGGATTTGGAACATTCTGTTCAACCAGGCCCTCCGAAACAGAAAGCTTATTTTGTCTCCCGTTAGAGACCAATTAGCAAACAATCTGATGTGCCATTAATTGTGTTCGCTATCGGCAAACGTTGTACAGTATAAATCCCATCAGCTGAGGCAAATATCGGTAGCATTTGGCAGCACGGTGGAACAGCGGTATAGGCGCTGCCTCACAGCGCCGGAGACAAGGGTTCGATCCTGACCATGGGTGCTGTCTGCTTGGAGTTTGTACGTTCTCCCCCTGACCGTGTGGGTTTTCTCCGGGTGCTTCGGTTTCCTCCCACACTCCAATGATGTACAGGTTTGTAGGTTCATTGGCTTTGGTAAAATTGTAAATTGTCCTAGTGTGTAGGTTAGCGCTAGTGTGTGGGGATCAGCGGTGGAAGGGTCCATTTACGCGCTGTATTCCTACACTAAACTTTAACTTATGAATGATGCCCCAACCCAAATGGCAACTCTGAGCTACTATGCTCCTTTCCTGGGGATGCTGGCTTAATGGAACACTCCAACTTGCCTGGACCGTCCTCCAGAATCTCATTTAGTGACCATTAATCACACACAAACTTCAAACAATACTTGACAGTGCGAGAGCATCTCAATTGAGTAGGAAGGAACTGCAGATGCTGGTTTACATTGAAGATACACACACAATGCTGGAGTAGCTCTGCAGGATAGGCAGCATCTCTGGAGAGATGGAATGGGTGACATGTCGCGGGGTGAAGCCTGTTTGGTCGTGAGTAGTCGCCCTAAGAGTCGTACCTTTTTCC
The DNA here is from genome assembly GCA_035221665.1 of Okamejei kenojei. NCBI lineage: Eukaryota > Metazoa > Chordata > Chondrichthyes > Rajiformes > Rajidae > Okamejei > Okamejei kenojei. Next base: position 22,529,989 of record CM069164.1, read on the forward strand.
GGTCGCCGCTGGATCTCCAACATTTTGAACATTTTCGGCGACCTGCTGCGACTATGACGGATCACGCAAAAATCATGCAAGTGGGACAGGCCTTTAAGGTGTGTAAATGTTAGATCAAAGCAGATGGTGATAAGGAAATGTGCAATGGAGTCTGACCTTGCTTTGGCCTCATGACTATACGTCCTTTCCGGTAGGGACCACACAACTGCAGGCGTGAGAGAAAAATATCATCTGTAAGACTTGAAGTGTAGCACCCCAAATTATCAGGGGCAGAAATCAGCTCATTCAAAATGGGCCACAAACTCAAACACAAAAAGCTTTTACTTGCTGGAAAAGTCCAATTTGTCTTTCCCAATGCAGAATAGCTGTGCTTCCGTCGTCTGGTCTGCCATTCATTTGATCTAAAATGGTACAGCACCACGGTACAACTTTGCCAGCTCAATCAACAAAAGCCATGGCAACTCTTATCATTGAATTGGGCTGCACTGTTGTTCTGAATTGGAAGAAGTTCCAGTGATGAATTATAGAAGCGTAGAGTCGGCCATTTAGCCCTTCGAGCCAGCACCGCCATTCAATATGATCATGCCTGATCATCCAAAATCAGTGCCCCGTTCCTGCTTTCTCCCCATATCCCTTGATTCCGTTAGCCCGAAGAGCTATATCTTACTCTCTCTTGAAAACATCCAGTGAATTGGCCTCCGCTGCCTTCTGTGGCAGAGAATTCCACAGATCCACAACTCTCTGGGTGAATTATGTAGGTCTCAAGAACAGGATATACAAAATCTCAAAAATAAGGCAAGTAAACCAAATCTACATTCTCTCTGGCGGAAGACCCAGTTCTTCAACAGTGCATTCAGTTCCATTTAACTTATGGTCACGTGTACCGAGGTACAGTGAAAAGCTTGTGCTGCGTGCGGACTGTCAGCGGAAAAACAGTACATGATTACAATCGAGCCATTCACAGTGTGCAGATACATGATAAGGGAATAGCATTTAGTGCAAGATAGAGCCAGTATAGTCCGATCAAAGATAGTCCATGGGTGACCAATGAGGTAGATAGCACCATATGATAAAGCAAACATAATTCTTCATCATTATAAGCCAGTATTGGTATCGCCTTATTCTTTTTTGTCAGGTGCACCAAAAAGCTTTTGTTTGCGTGCTATCCAGTCAATTCAAATCAATCTATGCATGAGGCACATGGCGAGCTTGCCTTTGTAGTTTGGGGCATTGTGTTTAAGAGTCAGGATATCATGATGCAGCTTTATAAGACTTTTGTTAGGGCACATTTAGAATATTGGATGTAGTTCTGGCTGTCCCATTCCAGGAAGGATGTGGAAGCTTTGGGAAAGGTGAAGCGGTTCACCGGAATGTCGCCTGGGTGAGGGGGTATTAGCTACAGGGAGAGGTTGGACAAACTTGGATCGTGGGGGAGACTCAGTGGAAGTATATAAAATAAATAGAGTTGACAGTCAGAAGCTTTTTCCTCCCGTGATGTAAACATCAAATACTAAAGGTCATAGCTTTAAGGTGAGAGGGTCAAAGTTGAACGGAGATGAGCAGGGCAATTTTTATTTTACGCAGCAGGTGGCGAGTATCTGGAATGCGCTGCCAATGCTGGTGATTGTGGCAGTTATGATAGTGGAATTTAAGAGGCTTCTGGATAGGCATATGGATATGCAGAGAATGGAGGGATATGGAGTATGCGCAGGTAGATAAGCAATGGTCAACATCATGTTCGGCAGAGGCATTGTGGGCCGAAGGGCCTGTTCATGTGCTGTACTGTTCTATGTTGCATGTTTTCAGAGTACAATCAAACCATACATCAGTGCACCAGGTCTGCAATGAGGTAGATGGGAAGATCAGGACTACATCCTGGCTTATGAGAGAACTGTGCAGTGATCTGATAACAGTGGGAGACAAGCGGTTCCAGAAAGTTATTTCAGAGTTAGCTCAGGAAACTGAACCATCCTACCGCAACCAGAGAGCAGTACTGAACTATCATCTACCTCTTCGGGGACTCTTGAACTATCTTTAATCCAACTTTTCTGCAGCTGGAGAATCGAGGGTACCTGGAGAAACTGCGGGTGCAGCAGCATCTAAATTGAAGAAGGGTATTCGATGCTGCTGCACCCGCTGAGTTTCTCCAGCTATTTAATCTGTGAACCTGGCTTGATTCTAACATTCATAGAAACATAGAAACATAGAAATTAGATGCAGGAGTAGGCCATTCAGCCCTTCGAGCCTGCACCGCCATTCAATATGATCATGGCTGATCATCCAACTCAGTATCCCGTACCTGCCTTCTCTCCATACCCCTGATCCCCTTAGCCACAAGGGCCACATCCAACTCACTCTTAAATATAGCCAATGAACTGGCCTCAACTACCCTCTGTGGCAGAGAGTTCCAGAGACTCACCACTCTCTGGTTAGCATTCAACAAAAGCTTTTGACTGTACCTCAGTACATGTGACGATAAACTCAACTGACTTCACACGATAATAGTAAACAAATTTTCATTATAATCAACAAGGCCAGCCACTACATGTTTAGGTTTGTAATTGTTACATGCACTGAGGTACAGTGAAAAGCTTTGTTTTGTTTTGCTTTTCAAACACATCTGTGAATACAATCAAATCAAACTTAAGTATAACAGGCAGAGCCAAAGGAAAGAGGTTTTAGTGCAAGGTCCATAGACCAACAAAATTCTGGAGTAACTCAGCGGGACAGGCAGCATCTCTGGAGAGAAGGAGTGACTTTTCAGGTGGAAACCTTTCTTCAGACTGAAGGTAGATAAAAATGCTGGAGAAACTCAGCTGGTGAAGCAGCATCTATGGAGCAAAGGAATAGGTGACGTTTCGGGTCGAGACCCTTCTTCAGACTGATGTGTGTGGGGGGGGGGGGGGGGGGGGGTGGAAAAAAAAAGAAAGAGGTGGTGACAGTGGGCTGTGGGAGAGCTGGGAAGGGGAGGGGAAGCAGGGAGAAAGCCGGGACTACCTGAAATGTTCAATGTAAACTACCCAAGCGAAATATGAGGTGCTGCTCCTCCAATTTGCGGTGGGATTCACTCTGGCCATGGAGGAGGCCCAGGACAGAAAGGTCAGATTCGGAATGGGAAGGGGAGTTGAAGTGCTGAGCCACCGGGAGATCAGGTTGGTTATTGCGAACTGAGCGGAGGTGTTGGACGAAGCGATCGCCAAGCCTGCGCTTGGTCTCACCGATGTAGAACAGTTGACACCTGGAACAGCGGATGCAATAGATGAGGTTGGAGGAGGTGCAGGTGAACCTCTGCCTCACCTGGAAAGACTGCTTGGGACCTTGGATGGAGTCGAGGGGGAAGGTAATGCGACAAGTGTAGCATTTCCTGTGGTTGCAAGGGATAGTACCAGCGGAGGGGGTGGTTTGGGTGGGAAGGGATTAATTTCTTCAGACTGAAGGGTGTCGGCCCAAAATGTCCCATTTCCATTTTTTCCAGAGATGCTGCCTGACCCGTTGAGTTACTCCAGCATTTTGTGTTAATCTCCAGCATAACCCAGCATCTGCAGTTCCTTTTTAATATCAGTTCCTCAGACAACAGTCCAATGTGCATCATGAGATAGAGAGGTGAATCAGGCAGCACCTGAATGCATTACCTGGCCCCTCGTCTCACTATCAATATAGTATTTCCAAGCCAATGCCTTTAAAGAAAAGACAAACCTGTCTATTGAGCAGCCAGTTATTGCCATGGCTGTGGTTTGTTGCCTGTCTGGAATCCAATCGCATGTCTGCTGTGTCAAACCTCTTTCAATGCTGGTTGCATGTAACATTCACTTCTTACAGTAATAACCCATCATTTGCTCAGCGTTGAAAGGCTTGTTAAACACTAAGCAATCACCATGATTTTACCCCGAAAATAAAAATAAAACCAATCTAAATCCTCGTTTCACGAGTAATTGGTGAGATTCCCTGTTCTGTTTCAGTCGTGGGATATCCCAATTTTGAAGAGTTGGATTGGTTCTTTATTTCACAGAGGTTAGTGCGGCCCTCCTTATAGGCCTTTCCCTTAAACCAGAAAGACAGGATTAGTTTAGTTTGGTCTAGTTTAGTTTAGTGATATGGCATGGAAACAGGCCCTTTGGCCCACCAAGTCCATGGCAACCAGCCTACACACTAGGGGCAGTTCATAGACACCAATTAGCCTACACACCTGTATATCTTTGGAGCGTGGGAGGAAACTGGAGCACCCGGTGAAAGCCCAGGCGGAGAGTGTGCAAACTCTGCATGGACAGCGCCCCTCGTCAGGATCGAACTCGGGACTCTGTAAGCGCTGTAAGGCAGCACCTCTACCCCTGCACCACCCTGCCACCCTCAGCATGGTGGTGTGGTACCAGGAGTGCAGTAAAAGCCTATTTTGTTATTAAAGGTAATATTTTAAGCATGCTGGCATGACAGACTACTGACAGCACACCGAGAGGTTCTCAGTGGTGACATTAGCAACAGTGACACATTTTGCCAGTGTGCTACTCACATTCCCACACTTCCTTACAACCATCATCACATTTCAAAAAATAATCTCTTGTCCATAAAGGCTTCACTTCAACGAGATTAACAAGTTAAAAACTATATAAATTCAATTTTTATGTTGAATAATTTTTCAAATTTTCTTTTTGCAAGTGAAATGACCCTCATTAGAACGAGGTTCCCGAAATTATCAAGGTGATCAGGCATATGATCACCAAAGACAGAACGGTGGCACAGTGGTAGAGTTGGTGCCTCACTGCACCAGAGACTCAGGTTCGATCCTGACTATGGGTGCTGTCTGTATGGAGTTTGTAAGTTTTCCTTGTGACCTTGTGGGTTTTCTCCAGGTGCTCCGGTTTCTTCCCACGCCCCAAAGACGTGCGGATTTATAGGTTAATTGGCCCGAAAATTGTCCCTGGGGTGTCGGATAGAACTAGTGGGTTCTACACCGCATTTCCCCCAGAGAGTTGTGAATTTGTGGAATTCCCTGCCACAGAGGGCAGTGGAGGCCAAATCACTGGATGGATTTAAGAGAGAGTTGGATAGAGCTCTAGGGGCTAGTTGAGTCAAGGGATATGGGGAGAAGACAGGCACGGGTTATTGATAGCGGACGATCAGCCATGATCACAATGCATGGCGGTGCTGGCTCGAAGGGCCGAATGGCCTCCTCCTGCACCTATTTTCTATGTTTCTAGTGTACGGGTGTTTGTTGGTCGGCACAGACTCAGGCCGAAGGATCTTGTTTCCGTGCTGTATCTCTAAACTAAACTAATCAGAAAGTTGCGAAATATTCTGTTTCCTCATATCCAGCGGTACACATTTGTAGAAGGCTTTGGATCAATCTATCAATCACTTTACAGTGAATGGGCTGCTCCCATGGCGTTAGTGAGGGGAGGGGACTTGCCTTTCACACCGTATTGTTCTGTACGAATTTATCAATACTGCGCCCAGTTACAAGCTCTGTTGCCTTCTTTAGACTTTAGGGTTCAACAGTGTTGAAACAGGCCCTTCGGCCCACCGAGTCCGTGCCGACCAGCGATCACCCCACACACCAGCACTATCCCACACATCAGGGACAATTTGTCATTTACAGTCGCCATTTAACCTACAATCCTGAATGTCTTTGGGGAGTAGAAGAAAACCGGAACACCCAGGGAAAACCCACGTGGTCACAAGGAGAGCGTACAAACTCCGGTGAGACAGCACCTACAGTCAGGATCGAACCCAGCTTTACCGCTGCACGTCTGCCTTGGACGTTCTTACTCCTGTAAATGAAATATATCACGCAAATTCACCCTACTGCGAATGTCGGTGTGGTGAATGCCGCACCTGACTTTATCGCTGATGCTACAATGTGTGGAGTTTGCACGTTTGCCCTGTGACTGTGTGGGTTTCTTCCAGGTACCCCAGGTTCCACCCACATCCCAAAGAAGTGCGGTTTTGTAGGTTAACTGGCCTCTGTACATTGCCCCTGGCGTATAGAAAATGGGTGTAAAAGCGGGATAACATGGAACAAGTGTGTATGATGATCAGTGTGGACCCGGTGGGCCAAAGGGCTTGATTTGATACGGTATCTTTCAATCAATCCATTCAATTAATTGCCTAAGATGTTCTAGCAGGAACTGCAGATGCTGGAAAATCGAAGGCAGACAAAACGGCTGGAGAAACTCAGCGGGTGCGGCAGCATCTATGGAGCGAAGGAAATAGGCAACGTTTCGGGCCAAAACGTTGCCTATTTCCTTCGCTCCATAGATGCTGCCGCTCCCGCTGAGTTTCTCCTGCCTTTTTGTCTACCCCCAATTAATTGCCTAACCAAGCTATTCCTGTAATGAAGGGAGGCATCCTAATGCCTTCTTGACCACCTCATCCACCTGTGCTTCATCAAGTCTCGAATGGTGCCTCTGGTCCTCAGGACTGCCTGGGGCTCCGCCATTCGCCGTGTATATCCTCTTGTGTTCAGGGTTCATCCTGCAGTTCGCTTTTCGGGAAACATCTCCTCTGGGCCTTAAACTTTTATTCACAATTAAGCCTACCAAGCCATCCAGTGTTACACCTCGTTCCCTCCCCGCCCTCCCCCCCCCCCCACCCCCTCCTGAATGACTTGAGAACTCATCACATCTTTTAGTGCTTCATTAACTCCACTGAGCCAAAGAAACTGATTAAAATATTCAGTCAGAGACATGTTTTTATTATCAGAGGCCTACCTTTGTGGCCTGAAATCCCAAAAGCATATATAGATTCTGGGTTGTAGAAAGCCTTTCTTTTTCCTACCTCTAGTCACCCCCCACCCTCCCCCACCTCACCATCTTCTTTCAGTCTGAAGAAGAGTTCCGACCCAAAAAAACGTCACCAATCCTCTTTCTCCAGAGATGCTGCCTGACCCACCAAGTTACTCCAGCACTTTGTGCCGATCTGTCGAGAGTCAAGATACTCTCCTCCTCTGCTACTCCAAACCTTGAGGTTTCAGTAACTGACTTATAACCCGGCCGTTGCAGTGCGGGAGAGGGGAAATATATATTCAGTGAAGTCTCGTAATCCACATTAAATGATCTGGTTTCGATTTTAAATTTTATTTTATGTAAATTATTCATGCACATGGATTTTAGCATGGGTGCATACGATACAGTTTGTGCAGCTAGATCACACATTTACAAAGTAGAAGCATCTAAACCAGTTGCGGGTCAATCAATATGCATGATTTTCACATTCTTTATATTCAAACTGCAGCAATTCATAGTCCCAGGCTGAGGGATCTTTGCACAAAGCAAATAGCTCAAAAAAAAAAGTTGTAGCACAACATAAGCAGATCATGAAAAGAGGCAATTATAAATATACAAGATCCCAGAGGGGAAAATAGGTTCGATCCCTCCCTCGCTTTAGTTAGCTTCACAATTCACATTAACATTTTTTGTGTACCCAGAACTGCTGCTAGGCAATGAGACCAAATACCTCTGGCACAAGTGGGAATGAATGCAAGCGAGTGGCAGATCATTTCATTTCATTTGCATATCATTTCAGAAATTAGCAAAGGAAATAATCTTTGTGATGTGCAGGTATACAGGCCCCATATTACATTACTAAAGTGAAAACCGTTTTAGTGACCTTGCGATTAGGTATGATAAAACTGTCCCCCAAAAGGGTGAAAAAGGGATCGGGAAACACGCACAAAGGGATAAGATAAATTATCAGCAGTTCGACACAAAACGCTGGAGTAACTCAGCGGGTCAGGCAGCATAGGCTGACACAAAATGCTGGAGTGCTCGGCGGGACAGGCAGTGCCTCTGGAGGAAAGGAATAGGTGGCGTTTCGGGTCGAGGCCCTTCTTCAGAGTCAGGGGAAGAGGGATTCTGGAGGCATGAGGAGGTACAAAGCACAAAATAATTAACAAGCAGGAAACTAACTTGAATAAATATTTGTAAGTACAGGTTGTGTTGCCAGTCATTCCCAAGCAGAACTGCTCCGATCCACCATTAATTTATATTGTCTCATCCGCTCGGTTTTAAAACAGAGAATATACTTCACTAAAGCTCCAATATATCGTGAAATAAAATGGGAGTTCTGGCTGGCTGTGAATGCACTTGCAAAAGATATACAGTGTCTGGTGCCCTCATTTGACGGCTCATGACCTTGCTTCATCTACCCATCTCAAAGCTCTTGCACTTTCTTCTTTACATCAGTCACTTAGCTGAAGGCTATGGCAGCATGAGACAAGCTCGGGCTGGGTCAGTGGCGGCAGGATAGCAGCACAGTCACCTCATACATATAACAATTACAGCACGGAAACAGGCCCTCTCGGCCCTTCCAGTCCGTGCCGAACATTTATTTTCCCCTAGTCCCATCTACCTGCACTCAGACCATACCCCTCCATTCCCTTCCCGTCCATATACCTATCCACTTTACTTTTAAATATTAAAATCGATCCTGCCTCCACCACTTCTGCTGGAAGCTCATTCCACACAGCCACCACTCTCTGAGTAAAGAAGTTCCCCCTCACGTTACCCCTAAACTTCCGTCCCTTAATTCTCATGTCAAGCCCTCTTGTTTGAATCTTCCCTACCCTCAATGGGAAAAGCTTATCCACGTCAACTCTGTCTATCCCTTTCATCATTTTAAAGACCTCAATCAAGTCCCCCCTTAACCTTCTGCGCTCCAAAGAATAAAGACCTAACTTGTTCAACCTTTCTCTGTAACTTAGTTGCTGGAACCCAGGCAACATTCTACTAAATCTCTTCTGTACTCTCTCTATTTTGTTGACTTATGAAATGGCTGCAAGTTTGAATACCTGCAGGGCCACCAATTCCCAGACTGCAAACGGTAGACACAAAACGCTGGAGTAACTCAGCGGGACAGGCAGCATCTCTGGGTAGAAGGAATGGGTGACCTTTTCAGGTCGAGACCCTTCTTCAGACTGCCTTTCAGGTTTCCAGGCTGCCTTCCCCAGATGCTCAAATCCAGGGATAACGTTCAGAGGCCCTGTAATTCATTCCTGTGCTCATTAAAGTGAACCAAGACGAGGTAACAATAACTTGCCCAAATTCAAGTCCCAGCACCAGCACTGGATACTCAAAGCATCTGCCAGCTCGAGGGCAGAAAACATTCCAACTGTGACAACAGTGTGCAGTAATCCTAACCTTGGAAAAATGGCTCCTGTTGAACCGCTGCACATTCTTAATCACTACTTGCAGATGGCTTCCTCAAGGCTTCTCTGAAGGAGGTGCCCTACCAATCGAGTGCTATGTTCAGAATAGTCGCGAGCTGCAGGACAGCTCCATAAATATACAATTAAGTTTCTAGGGATGAACTCAAGTATCACATACATTTTTAAGTAAAGGTGCTTTCTTTTATTTTTAGTTTAGTTTAGAGATACTGCGAGGAAACAGGCCCTTCGGCCCACCGGCTCCGTGCTGACCAGCGACCCCTGCACACTAACACTACCCTTCACACATTACAGGGACAATTTACATTATATCAAGCCAAACAGCCAACAGACCTGTACGGATTTTGGAGTTTGGGAGGAAACCAGAGCACCTGGAGAAAACCCACGCAGGTCACGGGGAAAATGTACAAACTTTGTACGGACAAGTCAGGATTGAACCTGGGTCTCTGGCACTGTTAAGCAGCAACTCTACCACTTCATCACCATGCCACGCTCTGGAGAAAGAACGTAGGCTAAACAAAACTCTTAACTTTGTTCGTTAAAGGGGGATGGGTCAGGGTCACCTCCTTGCTAAAAGAACCCACAAAACTAAACTGGGACATTGGCATAAGGGCAGCATGTTGGCACAGGGGTAGCTGCTGCTCACACCGCCAGAGACCAGGGTTCGATCCTGACTATGGGTGCTGTCCATCCGTCTGTCTGCACAGAGGTTGCACATTGTCCCTGTCACCACGTGGGCTTTCTCCGGGAGCTCCAGTTTCCTCCCACACTGGTTTGTAGGTTGACACAAAACGCTGGAGTAACTCAGCGGGACAGGCATCCTCTCTGGAGAGAAGGACTGGGTGACGTTTCGGGTCGAGTCCCTTCTTCCGACTTTGTTCTTCATTTGTAGGTTAATTGCCTTCAGTAAAAATTGTAAGGTCCTTAGCGAGACGGGCCGTGGCACCTGTTTCCGCAGTGTATCTCTACAGCCTAAAGTAAAGACACATCCTTGTCCATACCGATTGTTTAATATTAAAGCCACAATTTTAGATGAATCCAAGACCCTAAATGGTGCCGTGGGATTCTCATTTACTCCACGATCAGCCAGAGACTGATCAGATCTGGTGGAGATATAGTTTCCCAGGTTAGTGTTGGTTTATTATTACCACTTGTACCGAGACACAGTGAAAAGCTGTTGTTTGCGTGCTGTCCCGTCACGTCCTACTGCAGATGGGTGCGATCCAGCCTTGCACGAGTACAAAAGGTCGTGCAAGGCGAAAAATATTAGAGAGAATATCGTTTTTAGACGAAAATGCTGGAGAAACTCAGCGGGTGCAGCAGCATCTATGGAGCGAAGGAAATAGGCAACGTTTCGGGCAGAAACCCTTCTGATGCAGGGTCTGAAGAAGGATCTCGACCCGAAACGTCACCCATTCCTTCTCTCCAGAGATGCTGCTGGTCCCGCTGGGTTACTCCAGCTTTGTGTCTGTCTTCATCATATAGTGTTTAGGATTGTGGAGTTACGGTTACAGAGAAAAGGTGACAAAAAGTCCTGTAATCAGGACTACATCTGACGATCCCAAAAAGTGCTGGAGTAACTCAGCGGGTCAGGCAGCATCTCTAAAGAACATGGATTGGTGACAGGGCGGGACCCTTCTTCAGAATAATGGATAGGTGACGTTTCGGGCTGGGACCCTTTTTCAGATCCGCTGAGTTACTCCAGCACTTTGTGCCTATCTTTGGCATCAACCAGCATCTGCAGTTCTTTGTTTCTGCTTAAATCTATGTCCTGCTATTGTCAATCAACTTCAGATTCAACGTGGGAGCAAAGAACTGCAGATGCTGGTTTACAAAAAAGGACACAAAGTGCTGGAGTAACAACAGGTCAGGCAGCATCCGTGGGGAACTTGGATAGGTGACGTTTCGGGTCGGACCCTTCAGTTAGTTTGACAGAAGGGTCCTGACCCGACACGTCACCTATCCATGTTCTCCACGGATGCTGCCTGACCCACTGAGTTACTCCAGCACTTTGTGTCCTTTTCTGTAAACCAGCATCTGCAGTTCCTTGTCTCTATATCCGATGGCTCTGGTTGGGTGGTTCTAGATCAGCGTCCCGCCAATAAGTAGCTGAACATTGTCCCAGCATGTCAGGGGTTTGAGGAGTTCAGGGGTAGTTTTTTAAAGCCTCGCCCCAGTACAAGGTAGGGAGAAATCAGTGGCCTCAACTCCCCGTGCATGCTTCCGCTGGTATGTAGATCAGCTCCCTTTCAGGGATTTGAGTTTGAATCTGTTTTCGCCATGGCAGGAAGTCATTAAATCAATGTATCCCCACAGGCTCACTCTTCCCTCCACCCTCTCTGGTCCACATCCTGCTTTTGTCTCCTTCCCACGCCCTCACCGTGCTTTGTGCTGCTTCATTTAATGCATTTGCTGTCCTAATCACTTCCATTTCCACATAAATGCTGTCACGCTCCTCTCTTTGCCTTCATTACATACTTGCAAACAAAGGTAGGAATACACTTTACTTTCAATCCTTGGTCTTTTTAAAGAAACAATAATGGCTACCATCCAGTTTGTTACTTTCATTGATCACAAATCACTTTCTCCACTGACATCAGAGGCTGTCTTCTATCACGTAACTTATCGTCATCTTGATTGAGACTCCTCTATTGTCTGGTGACGGATTCACTCCAGCTGTTCTCATAAATGACTTCTGACATTATTCTCTCCCCATTCTTAATATCCTCATTACACAGAGCATCTGTTGTGGCTATTGTTCCATTCTGATCACATCGCGACGCCCTGGAATGTAGCTTTACACACGGAAAGGAGAAGGAGATACTTGCAAGTATTTGATGGTCCCAGCAAAAACCAGGAGGGTGTGGGAGGAGGGGGGGTGGGGGTGGGGGGGGGGGGGGTATTTAATCAAAGGCGCCAACACTAAAGACAGCCTCAAAGTAAGATTTTTATAAATTCCTTTTTCTGAAGATGCTGATTTGTAAGACAAATGTGGCCTTTATCAAATAAGATATTATGCGGCCAGAAGTGGCAGACTGCTTCTCCGAGTGAGAATAGACAAGGAGCGATAATGCAATATCCCTCCCACCCTGTCTACAATGGCTTATTTACAGCTTGGATGGAAGCTTTGGAGTTCCAGGAGCCACAGTAATATTGATGAAATAAAGACAAGAAAGGCTTTATCGCACAGGGACACGCAGATGTTGAAGCTTCTTTACGACAAGGAATGCTCCAGAGGTCAATATTCTTTTTCTCCTATTGAGAGGTATCTGAAGAGCCTCTTCATAAATGGATCCACCATTCAAGTCTCTTGTACAGGCTCAGGATCTGTGGAAAATGCAAAGAATTCTTCTGAACAAAATGAAGGATATAAGAGGCAACCTGGAAGGTCAGAAGAGTCAATGAACGCAAGAATGTCTGAAAACAAGGAAAGACGGGGGCCAGATAGTTCCTTGGATGAGTCATGCTCCACAATCACAACTTCACATGAAGTGAAACTGAAACGCCAACTGTGGCCAAGAGATGAGGCCACAGTGAGTAACGGGAAGACACGAGAGTGAAACTGTTAGATGATGGACTAAGCAAAGAGATCACCAAAGGGCTGAGGAGTCACATAGAGAATTAATAGCTAGGAATACTGAAAGAGATTAGGTTCACTCAAATACGATCGTATTACAATAAAGTCAAATGCCCAGAAATGTGGTACTCGGCTGTACAAAACACTTACTGCAAACCAACAAACTTGAACGACCTTATTATTAACGTCTCCTAATCAACGAGTTGTATGTAATTCCAGCTCATTTCTTCTGGGCATCATTCCCAAGCTCCAGCTGTTGTCTGATAGAAACATAGAAATTAGGTGCAGGGGTAGGCCATTCGGCCCTTCAAGCCTGCACCGCTATTCAATACGATCATGGCTGATCATCCAACTCAGTATCCCGTACCTGCCTTCTCTCTATACCCTCTGATCCCCTTAGCCACAAGGGCCACATCTAACTCCCTCTTAAATATAGCCAATGAACTGGCCTCAACTACCCTCTGTGGCAGAGAGTTCCAGAGACTCACCACTCTCTGTGTGAAAAAAGTCTTTCTCATTTCGGTCTTAAAGGATTTCCCCCTTATCCTTAAGCTGTGTACCCCTTGTCCTGGACTTCCACAACATCGGGAACAATCTTCCTGCATCTAGCTGTCCAACCCCTTAAGAATTTTGTCAGTTTCTATAAGATCCCTCTCATCTCCTAAATTCTAGAGAGTATAAACCGAGTCTATCCAGTCTTTCTTCATAAGACAGGTCCTGACATCCAGGAATCAGTCTGGTGAACCTTCTCTGCACTCCCTCTATGGCAATAATGTCCTTCCTCAGGTTTGGAGACCAAAACTGTGGCGCAAATACTCCAGGTGTGGCCTCACCAAGACCCTGTACAACTGAAGTAGAACCTCCCTGCCTCCATATACTCAAATCCTTTTGCTATGAAAGCTAACATACATTCGCTTTCTTCACTGCCTGCTGCAAACTGCATGCCTACTTTCAATGACTGGTGTACCATGACACCCAGTCTCGTTGCATCTCCCCCTTTTCCTAATCGGCCACCATTTAGATAATAGTCTGCTTTCCTGTTTTTGCCACAAAGTGGAGACCTCACATTTATCCACATTATAACTTGCATCTGCCAAACATTTGCCACTCACCCAGCTATCCAAGTCACCTTGCAGTTCTCCTAGCTCTGATCTCACAGCTAACACTGCCAGCATAGTGTCATCTGCAAACTTGGAGATATTGCCTTCAATTCCCTCATCCAGATTCATAATATTATTGTAAATAGTGGGGTCCCAGCACTGAGCCCTGCGGTTCTCCCCACTAATCACTGCCTGCCATTGTGAAACAGGACCCTACTCTTTGCTTCCTGTTTGCAGCCAGTTCTCTATCCCACATCAATACTGAACCCAATGCCTTATGCTTTAAGGTTTGTATTACTACTCTCTATATGTGGGGACCTTGTCGAAAGCCTTCTGGAAAGTCCAGATACACCAATCCACTGGTCTCCCTTATCCACGCTACTAGTTACATCATCAAAAATTCCACAAGATTCGTCAGACATGATTTACCTTTCGTAAATCCGGTGCTGGACTTTGTCCAATGATTTCACACTTCCAAATGTGCTGCTATCCATCTTTAATAACTGACTCTAGCAGTTTCCCCACTACCGATGTTAGACTAACTGGTCTGTAATTCCCGTTTTTCTCTCTCCCTCCTTCTTAAAAAGAGGGGTTATGTTTGCTACCCGCCAATCCTCAGGAACTACTCAGAATCTAAAGAGTTTTGAAAGATTATCACTAATGCATCCACTATTTCCTGGAGCTACTTCCTAAGTACTCTGGGATGCAGCCTATCTGGCCCTGGGAATTTATCAGCCTTTAATCCATTCAGTTTACCAACACCACTTTCCCGACTAACCTGGATTTCACTCAATTCCTCCTTTGACCCGCAGTCCCCCTGCTAGTTCCGGCAGATTATTTATGTCTTCCTTAGTGAAGACGGAACCAATGTAGTTATTCAATTGGTCCGCCATATCCTTGGTCCCCATGATCAACTCACCTGTTTCTGACTGCAAGGGACCTACATTTGTTTTAAACTAATCTCTTTATCTTCACATATCTATAAAAAACTTTTGCAGTCAGTTTTTTATGTTCCCTGCCAGTTTTTCTTTCATAATCTATTTTTCCTTTCCTAATTAAGCCTTTGTCCTCCTCTGCTGATCTCTGAATTTCTCCCAGTCTCTGGTATGCTGCTTTTTCTGGCTACTTTGTACGCATCATCCTTTGCTTTGATACTATCCCTGATTTCCTTGTTATCCATGGATGCACTACCTTTCCCCAATTTATTCTTTTGCCAAACTGGGAGGAACATTGTTTGTAGTTTCATCCATGCCGTCTTTAAATTCTTCATTATATATCCACCGTCACCTTTATGAATTAATTGCCAGTCAATCTTGGCCAATTCACATCTCATACCCTCAAAGTTACCTTTCTTTAAGTTCAGAACCATTGTTTCTGAATTAACTATGTCACTCTCCATCCTAATGAAGAACTCAACCATATTATGGTCAATCTCTTGCCCAAGGGGCACGTACAACAAGACTGCTAAACTACCCCTTCCTCATTACTCAAACCCAGTTAAATAGCCTGCTCTCTCGTTGGTACCTCTACATGTTTGATTTAGATAACTATCCCGCAGAATTCCAAAAAGTCCTCTTCCTCAGCACCCTGCCCATTTTGATTCACCCAATCTATATGTGGATTGAGTCACCCATTATAACTGTTTTGCCTTTGTCGCACGCATTTCTAATTTCCTGTTTGACACCATCCCCAACTTCACTGCTACTGTTGGTGGCCTGTACACAACACCCACCAGCGTTTCTGCCCCTTAGAGTTTTGCAGCTCTACCCATACCGATTCACATCCTCCAAGCTAATGTCCTTCCTTTCCATTGCGTTAATCTCCTCTCTAACCAGCAACGCTACCCCACCTCCTTTTCCCTTCTCTCTATCCCTCCTGAATATTGAATATCCCTGGACGTTCAGCTCCCAGCCTACGTCACCCTGGAGCCATGTCTCCGTGATCCCAACTATATCATAATCATTAATAGCTATCTGCACGTTCAACTCGTCCACTTTATTACAAATACTCCTTGCATTGAGACACAGAGCCTTCAGGCTTGTTTTTACAATGCTCTTACCCCATATACAATTATGTTGAAAAGTGGCCCTTTTTGATTTTTGCCCTGGTTTTGTCTGCCTGCCACTTTTACTTTTCACCTTGCTACCTATTGCTTCTTGATTATTGACGCATGCACCAAGAATCACAATAAGACACTAATCATATATTCTAAATGGAAGCAACTGGGATTTATTTGAACTGCTCCCATATGCATCACTTTACCTATTGGAAGTTTCATCTCTGAGGGTTCGTCTGGATACTTTGCTAAATGTACAGGATATTTACACATTTGAGTGTTTAGCTTTTATCAACTTATAATGTTACTCTAAAAAAATATGTATTTCCACCAGTCCAAAGTGTTTTATACTCATATGTCACAGGCAGGAGAATGAAATTCTTACTTGCAGCAGCACAACAGTTACCTACTATCCAATTTCTATTCAAAAGACATAAAGTACAGGAGAAACTCAGAATGTCAGATAGCATCTCCGGAGAACATGGATAGGTGAGGTTTCGTTTCAAGCCTGAACATATAAAATAGGTGCAGGAGTAGGCCATTCGGCCCTTCGAGCCTGCACCCCCATTCAATATGATCATGGCTGATCATCCAACTCAGTATCCCGTACCTGCCTTCTCTCCATACCCCCTGATCCCTTTGGCCACAAGGGCCATATATAACTCCCTCTTAAATATAGCCAATGAACTGGCCTCAACTACCTTCTGTGGCAGAGAATTCCACAGATTCACCACTCTCTGTGTGAAAAATGATTTTCTCGTCTCGGTCCTAAAAGACTTCCCCCTTATCCTTAAACTGTGTCCCAAAACTGTATCGACCCAAAACGTCACATCACCTATCCATGTTCTCCAGAGATGCTGTCTGACCTGTTGAGTTACTCCAGCACTTTGTGTCCTTTTGTATATCAACCAGCGTCTGTAGTTCTTTGTTTCTAATCTAATTTCTGTAGTCTGATAATACATTGTCGGATGTTCCTGAACCACGGGATGCGATTATGAGCTGAATTTCTAAACCCCAAGGAAAATTTCTCCAATTAGATTTTCCTTGCAAATCTTTTGTGTCTGTATCTGGATTATTGAAAATAGAAAGGTTATTGCTATCAAACTACCAATTCCTAATATTCTATTTTAAGGAATAACATCACAAAAACAGGGAGCAACGCCTTGGACGGCTTGAATTAACTTCTGAGATTTGTTATAATATTACAACAGCATGCAACGACACTTGATAATCTTTGATTGCAATAATCAATTAGCGTTTGCATGGGGCCGGAGAGAAATACAATTTCTGGCAGTGGATCGCACATTCAAGTCATGCCCTAGTTTCCCCTTGGTGCAACAGCAATATTTAGCAACCTCCTGACAAATCTTGGACATGTTTCTGTACCTCCTACGTAAATGACATTGACTCATAAGCGAAAATAAATGAAACTGATAAAATGCACATCGCAAGATCATTAATCATCACAAATACACTCTGCACTCTACGAAAGAAAAATCCAACAAAATCTATCTCCCATCCGCGTGGGGAAAACACCAGTAATATTTTGAGCTTTGCAAGTTAAATATTTAAAAGTGCATTAAATATTCTTGTGAAAATTCTGCTGGAGATCTATAATCTGGAGGAAACAACTCTGTGCCCTGAATGATGAAAACATCTTTCATTGGAATTGTACAGTAACAGTAGCAACTTATTTATACGTGGCTTTCAGAAGAGGTGTGGCAAATACTATTTAATAAGGAGGATGACACAAACAACATGTGGTGTACAAACATACTGTGCGCAATTTTAGCTACAAATAAACCATTTCTAAGATTTACCACTGCCAATTTCCAATATAGAATATGACTCTCATTTTGAATCATGCCCCTGAATTTAAAGTGTCAAAAGGCTTTGCCTCACCTATTACGTTCTATGATTACAGAACATTTCTCGTTTTGGTATTCACAGTGAACAAAAGAGACAGTTGAATGAAAGAGGGAAGCTCTTCCACTATTCAATACAGGTCGGCTGTCGACTGTGATAGTCATAGATAAGATTCGGAGACTTAATTCTGGCTGTGCAGAACACAACTGTGCAAATACAGTTAAAACTGGTATCCAATGCTTCAAACAAAAAAAATCACTATCAGCAGCAAAAAGTAGCATCTTTAGTGCATAAACTGGCCATTCCCAATCCCCGCCAACAATCTGAGTAATAATGTCAATTGTTTAACAAGAGCATGTGGCATGGAAGGCGACACAAGTTAAATTAAAGGCTAGAGAAAGGGGCAAACATATAATTGGCGAACACTCGGATGCAACAGCACTAAGTCAGAGTATTCCGAGGCCGTAATAGCACCTGTCAGAATGTTAATGCGCATTTCAAAATGGGTTATGTTGGCGACACCGAAAAGACCGGAGAGATTTATACCGGTCACTCAAAGATACCTCTGGGCTGAGATATTAGCACGGGCAGATTTATGGGGCGGGCTTTTTTATAAAATATATAAAGGACGAAAAAAGAGAAATGGTTAGAGAAGATTTTCTCCAAAAAAACGCACATTTACAGATAGCAACAGGGTTATAAACTCGAGGCATCGGGCAGGTGCCGATTCGCTTTTCCATCGCCTTATTCCATCTTAGCTCCAGTAAAAAGCAACGCTGCTTGGTTTCAATAAAGTGTTTCAATCAATGCACAGCAAAGTGCACGGAGCGCAGCACTCCGGGGAAAGTCTGCCAATATTATTGGCGTTTAAAGCGGGGAGGGGAGGGCTGGGCGGAGAGGCATTTCCTCCTGTTATTCGTTCTTTCCCCTTTGAGCCGATTTCATTAATAAGAACAATACTATATATATATATATATATTTATATTTTTTAAAGCAGCACAAATATTGCGGCGTGAGTGTGCATCGTAGCTGGTGGTAGCTGGTTGATTTCGTGAAATGTGGTTCAACTCTGCACCGACCGAGCGGGGGGAGGTTGAGGGGTGGGGAAGCGCCCGCTCCGGGGGCTCAGTGCCCGGTGTCCCGGTGCCCAGAATCGGGACATGATACCCGGGACTCGCAGCCAAACACAGGGACCGCCGGAGAGACGCTCCTCCTGCACATTGCAGGCAAACTATCTCCTGACATTGCCACAAGACAAATTAGAGGAGTGGAGGGTTCTCTCGCGTACACACAAAACGTTTGGGGTTGAGGGAACGCGGAGTGAAGCATCCACAGCACTGGCAACTCTCTCTATCTCTCTCGCCCTCACACACAAACACACACACACAGATACACACTCGCACACACATACACATAGGTACACACTCGCACACACACACACACACACACACACACACACAACACACATATGACACATACACTCACACACACACACACACACGCACACACACAATACCCTGAGACACATACACACACACACACACACACACACACAGAGATTACACACTCGCACACTCACATACCCTGAGACACATTACACTCTCGACACACACACACACACACAGATACACACTCGGACACACAAACTACCCTGGAGACAACATACACTCAATCACACTCACACACACACACACACACACACAAGGTACACACTCGCACACACAATACCTGAGACACATACACTCTCACACAACGCACACACCGACCCACACACAACAGATCCTCTGTTACAGATACACTCACACACACACACACACACAGAATACACACTCACACAGACACATACCCTGAGACACACCGACACACACACAGAACACAGATACATACACACACACACACTCACATACACACTCACACACACTCACATCCCACAAACACTCTCACAGACCTCACACTCACACAGACACAATCTCACAGACATACCACCCACACAACACACACACATCAACACAAACCACACCACTCTCTCATACCTCACACTCACACAACTCTCTCACTCACACACAGAGTTGGGGCGGATCAACTTCAGGCAAGTCGGCGCGCGCGACAGCTGGTGTACATGAACCGCGCTCAGTGCAGCAGCCGCCCCCCCCAGGGTGAGATGTCAGGGATGCGGGAGAGGGGCAGGGTGTGAGGTGTGGATGACGGGACTTACAAGGCAGCGTAAGTGTGAGCGGGCGGGGGGCACGTCCATCCATCCATCCATCCGCCGTGTGTCTGTCCCGGTCCGCGTCTCTGTCTCTGCTCCTCGGCGCCGCGGACCACTAGCCACGCCCGCCCCCCCTGACCGGACTGCCACCCGGCCCTATGGAGAGCGGTCTGGATGCGGTTCTGGGTACATACATCAAACACTCATTGGTCGGGGCGCTCCATTGTGACGCCAGTGTTTCCCGCCAACACGCCCAGTGAGTTTACGCCAAAAACGCCCCATGGTTGGTGGTGTAGCTTGCCTGCCATGTGTGGTGTATCTGCCCCATGTGTGGGTGTAATCTGCCCCATGTGTGGTGCCCATGTATCTGCCCCATGCCCATGTGTGTATCCCCATGTGTGGTGTATCTGCCAATCTGCCCTGTGGTATCTGCACCCATGGTGGTGTATCTGCCCCATGTTGTGGTGATTGCCCAATGGGTGGTATATCTGTCTGACCAGGGTGTGTGGTGTATCTTGCCATGTGTGGTGTATCTGACCCCATTGTGGTTGTATCTGACCCATACCATGTGGTGTAATTCTGCCATGTGTGGTGTCTCTGTGTGGTGTATTGCCACTTGTGGGGTGTATCTGCCCCACATGTGTGGTGTATCTGCCCAATGTTGGTGTACTGGGGGGGGGGGGGCTGCCCATGTGGTGTATCTCCATGCCCCATCTGCCCTGTGGTGTATCCCCATGTGTTATTGTGCGTGTGGTTGTATCTGGTGTATCTGACTCTGCCCCATGTGTGGTTTATCTGCCCATTTGCTGCCCCATGCCTGCCCCATGTGCGGTGTATCTGCCATGTGTGGTGTATCTGTCAGTGTGTGTTGTTACCTCTGCCTGTGGGGTGTATTTGCCCATGTGTGGTGTATCTGCCATGTGTGGTGTATCCATGTGGTGTATCTACCCATGCTGCCCACGTTGTTTGGTATCTGCCCATGTGTGCCTTGTGTGTGTAACTTGCTGCCTTGTGGATTATTAGTTTTGGCGTAGCTTGCCCCTGGTGTATCTGTATCTCGCCCATGTGTGGTGTAATCTGCCCCTGTATGTGTGTATCTGCCCATGGGGTATCTCTGCCCAGTGTGGTGTTATCACGTGGTTGGCCCCATGTTGTATCCCCCATGTTGGTGTATCTTTGTGGGGTATCTGCCCCATTGTGTGGTGTAGTGTGTTGTGTATCTGCCCCAATGTGTGGTGTATTGCTGTGTGTGGTGTATCTGCCCCATGTGTGTGTGGTGTATACTGCCCCGTGTGTGTGTGTTATCTGCCCATGTGTGGTGTATCGCCCCATGTGTGGTGTATCTGCCCCATGTGTGGTGTATCTGCCCATGTGTGGTGTATCTGCCCATGTGTGGTGTATCTGCCCCGTGTGTGGTGTATCTGCCCCATGTGTGGTGTATCTGCGGACCTGCCCATGTGTGGTGTATCTGCCCATGTGTGACTGCCCATGTGTGGTGTATCTGCCCATGTGTTGCCCCGTGTGTGGTGTATCTGCATCCACATGTGTGGTGTATCTGCCCATGTGTGGTGTATCTGCCCTGTGTGTGGTGTATCTGCCCCATGTGTGATGGACCTGCCCATGTGTGGACCTCCCGATGGGGCCGCTTCCCACCCCAGCGAGGGGTCGGCAGGTCAGTGGTAGCTCATGGCCAAGGCCAGTAAGGATGTGACCCCTCCATGACCTGTACCCCCCAACCCAGTGAAGGGCGCGATTGCTATGGCTGGACATCCCAATGGATCTGACCACCCAATGGACCTGAGCTTCCAATGGCCCCGGCCCAATGGGCTTGCGTCCTCCAGCGAGATGCACGATTGGTATGAATGTGAATCCCAATGGTTGGATGTCCCAATGGGTTGGACCACCCAATGGACCTGACCTTTTAATTGACCTCACCTTCCCATCGGCCGATCTTCCAATGGATCTGCTTCGCTCAGCGAGGGGCACGAGTGATATGGGTGGACTTCCCAATGTGTGAATGTCCCAATGAGCCTGACAGCCGAATGGGTCTGACCTACCAATGTGTCTGCATCCCCCAGCGAGCGGACACCATGGGTGGATTTTCCAAAAGGCCTCGAACTTCCAATGGTTCGGGTTTCCTCAGATTGGCATGGGTCGACTTCCCCAAGAATCTGACCTTCCAATGGACCAGTCCCCCAAACGAGGGGTCGGTGGGTCAGTGTCCGGGCCTGGCTGAGGGGCAGCTGATTCACATCCCTCCACTGTCCCTCTCTGGGCGGCGATGGACCCCACCTCGCCTCCACTGCTTTGCCGGTCCGGTGCGGTCCCAGTGGCTCTGTCCCAGGTACTATTCACACTTCTGGCGATGCTCGGGCTGAGAGAGGAAGGGGGGTGTCCGCGCAATCTTCCCACTCGCGTTGGCTTCGGCGACTTGTCCCTGGAGCCCTTGCCGCGGTCCCCCTTCCTCCGCCCCGCCCGGCGCTGCCCCGGACCCGGTCTCCACACGACCTGGACCCCGCTAGCAGCAGCAGAAGCAACGTTGGACCACGCTCGTCCCCCTCCTCCCCTTCCCTCCTCTCCTCCTCCTCCCCTTCCCCTCTCCCGGCACCGCTCCCTCCCCGCGGCCAGACCCCATCTCTCATTTTCACAACATCTGAACAACAACATCTGAAACCCTGCTTTGTGAAATCAGGTGGACCGCTTCCTCTTTCATCGGGAGAGACGAGATGCAGGTTTCCTCAACGAGTTAAACGCTTCACCTTAAAACATCACCTCATTATCCTCAGTTTGAACCACCACCATTGTTTACCTCGTCCAGGGCTCTTTACATTGAACGCATGTCCTTGGTTCGCGGATACACTTCCCCGTTAAAGCGCCGGTTCCTTGCAACGGACCCGGCGGATGGGCTCGGCCACCTGACGCCAACACACCAGCTCATGCCGGGGACCAGGTGGGATCTCCGGCAATGAGCTCTCCGGCCAATCCATCCCGCTCCGAGACCATCTTTATTTACGAAGACAGGCACGAAAAGCTGGAGTAGCTCAGCGTCTCTGGAGAGAAGGAACAGCTGACGTCTCAGGCTGCTTAAGAAGGGTCTCGACCCCCCAAACGCCACCCATCCCTTCTCTCCAGAGATGCTGCTGTCTGACCCGCTGAGTTGCTCCAGCTTTTTGTGTTCATCTTCGGTTCCAAACCAGCATCTGCAGTTCCGCCTTACACCATTTGTATTTACGGTTCCTTGAAAGTACTTTGTTTCAGAAGCTGGGGGGCACAAAAGGCTGGAGAAACTCAGCGGGTGCAGCAGCATCTCAGGAGCGAAGGAGATAGGCGACCTTTCGGGTCGAGACCCTTCTTCAGACTGGTCAGGGATCAGGGAAACGGGAAGCTGTCTGTTCTGCAACCGAAGGCTTGCTCGGCAATGCATGGAATCACAAGGAGTCAGTTTCTTCAAACAAACGGACGTGAACTCAACCCATTAACGGGGAGGACAGACACAAAATGCTGGAGTAGCTCAGCGGGGCAGGCAGCATCTGTGGATAGAAGGACTCTCAGAAAGGTGTGAAGAAAGGTCTCGACCCGTTCCTTCCCCCCAGAGTTGCCGCCAGTCCCGCTGAGTTACTCCAGCATGTTGCGTCTATCTTCGGTATAAACCAGCATCTGCAGTTCCTTCCTATCCATTACCGGAGAGGTTTGTGTCCCGCTGTTTTCTGCTGTAATATAATAAAAGCCAATGATTCAATGATGAATCATTTATTTAATTCAATGATTCAATGGAAACATAGGTTTATCGCCTGTATTATTTGTTTTTCTTAATATGCTGATTTTTTTTCTTGTTTATTACGGTCTTCACAGTGTACTGTGTTTACATCTGTTTGCTGTTGCAAGTAAGAATGTAATTGTTCCATAGGTTCATAAGTCATAGAAGTAGAATTTTAGCCATTTGGCCCATCTTTCTCTCCTGCCTTCTCCCCATATCCCTTGACACCTTTACGGGATTCGGGACATATGACAATAGAACCACTCTTGATTCTTGACTGCTCAACTAATGCAGACTGGGGTCAGTTGCTGGGGTGAATAGCAGCTAAACCAATCTTGGAGGAGGAAAAGGAGAAGGTTCCAGTGAAAAAGTGAGTTCCATTAATAAAACGAACATTTGACAGGAGGTGGAGATCTGATGAAGAGCCCTGACCCAAAGTGTCACCCATCCATTTCCTCCACAGATGCTGCCTGACTTGCCGAGTCCCTCCGGCACTTTGTGGTTTGGTTCCGGCAAAACGACTTCCCCTCAACATGACTTTGATATTCCTGCACATATCACACACTCATCTATTCTGGAAATCCAGGCTGAGTGGATTTTTCCTATTCCATTAGATATTCCCCCATCTTCATGCAATTATCTTCAGATAAATGCTTAGCAGAACAAGCAGGATCTGTAGAGGAAAAAAAAAGTTAAGTTTTCAGGCCTTCATCCTCTGCTAAAACGTACTGTTAAAGGGTCACAGACCAGAAATATTAGAGTCAAAAGAGGCTGCAGATGCCGGTATCTTGAGCAAAACACAAAGTGCTGGAGGAACTCAGCAAATCAGGTAACGTCTGTAGAGGGAATGGACAGGTAATGTTTTGGATCGGGAAGAAGAGTCCTAAAATATTGTCCGTCACATCCTCCCACAGATGCTGACTGACCCGCAGAATTCCTCCAGCACTTTGTGTTTTGGCCAGAAATATTAAATGATTCTCCATCCACAAACGCTGCCTGACCTACCGAGTATTTCCGGCATCCTAGGTTTTGATTTCCAATTTCCAGCAACTAGTTTATTTGGCTTTTCAAAGAAGTACATTTAATTAAACAATAACAATTTATTTCCTTGTAACTCTAGGTCTTGAAAGATGGGATTCAAGAATCTAATTATCTACAAAAGCTATTCTTTGCAATGAACTAACTGTGAAGTAAAAGGTAGAACTCAGCAGGCATATTGGATGAGGTCACTTATCCGTGTTCTCCAGAGATGCTGCATGACCCACTATATTACTCCAGCACTTTATTTTGCACATTGGACGTGTTGGCAGTTATGCCTTAAAAAAGAGTGCTTTGTAGTAGCAATGAGTCAGTGAATAATAGTGGGGACACAAAATTATTTTCCCTTGGACCCAAAACCCAGTTGGTGTCATTTTGTCTTAGTGATGGTGCAGAAATGACAGTCTGGCTCTGCCTCAATCGCCTCAGAACACGGGTCGGACGGTGCAAAGCCCTCATGCAGAAATGGGGCTGCAAGAACGATGGACCGACTGAATGTGACTGCGGGGAGGCAACCCAAACTATGGAGCACTTACTTACCTGCCCCCTCCTCCCAGAGCCCTGCAAACCAGAAGATCCCAAGGTCTTCAACCCATGTGCCAGAGCCTACGTTTTGCAGTGGCTCGGAAAAGTGTAGCGACACAAGACGATGAAGAGAAGAAATGACAATGGTTTTTTCTAAATCTACAATTTTAATCGATTGGCCTCAACCGAAATAAAACACAATATGGAGAACCAAACCATGGTGCCAATTTACAAACACTCACTTGCCCAAAGTCTACAGTATCCTGTGTAGATGGGAACTGCAGATGCTAGTTTAAACTGAAGATAGACACAAAATGCTGGAATAACTCAGCGAGACAGGCAGCATTTCTGGAGAGAAGGAACGGGTGACGTTTTGGGCCGAGACCCGTCTTAAAGGGTCTCGACCCAAAACGTCACCCGTTCCTTCTCTCCAGAAATGCTGCCTGTCTCGCTGTCAATAGTACCCTGTGGTTATTCATCAATGTCCTTATGTATCATTAGATGAGCATAACCCAGCAAAGACCAAAAGTGGAATTAGAAAAAAATCTTGAACTGAATTGTCAAAGTGTTACGGTGTAACTAAATCGGAAAATGCAGCATCACGCAACAAGTCAG
The DNA here is from genome assembly GCA_035221665.1 of Okamejei kenojei. Taxonomy (NCBI): domain Eukaryota; kingdom Metazoa; phylum Chordata; class Chondrichthyes; order Rajiformes; family Rajidae; genus Okamejei; species Okamejei kenojei. Next base: position 22,555,889 of record CM069164.1, read on the forward strand.
AGAACATTTAGTTGAATGGGTTGTTGTTGACTTTATATGCCTTGTTCTTCATCGGATCTCCATGGAGTTTGTTTGCCTTTGCCGGCTTTAGGGGAGCGCTCATGAACTCATTAAAACTTGAAAGCAATTACTTTAAAAAATAATTTACATATTTAAATACCAATGGATATTGTGTCTGATTCAACCTTAGAAAACCTCCTCGGAAAGATAATTTCACAGAGACCTCAGGAAATTAGTTGGAGAGGGGAAAATAAATCCTACAATCGCTCATGGGCACCATTTGAGAATTAGCTGACATTTTACGGGCAGTAAAAATGTCCTAATAACAGGTACTCTTGCAAAAATTGTTACATATTTGAGATGTCTGAGCTAAAACCAATAATCTACACTATGGATTGTTGTATTTTTTATTATAAAATTCCCAATACAAAATGAAAATCATATATTAAAATGCTGCACTTTTTTTCTTCTAATGGGGCTGAATAGAATCCGTTCTAAAATTTATGGTAAGCAATTTTCAGTCCTTTCCCATAAATTGTGGTCGTTCCTTTGTTGGATGCTTCGTTGCAGCTCAGACTGGTGCCTGGCACAACCCACTCGCCGCTCTACAAGTGGAGAGCAGATCCTGCAGGAATATTAGCACCAACAATAATAATAACTTGTATTTATATTGCATCTTTAATATTCCAAAATATCCCAAGCTGCTTCACAGGAGTACAAAGGGAAAAATATGATACTGAGCCACACAAGGAAATGTTAGACAAGGGAGCTACGGTGGATTAAATAGATGGTATTTGCAAGAAGGATGGGGAAGTACAGAGCTGAGTAGGTTTATGGAGGGAATCCAGGAACTCAGCTTTTTGGCTGTCAAACGATGCTGGAGCATTTCTGTCCACCTTGGATTTTTCCAGCATCTGCAGTTCTTTCTTAAACACAAGATCATTGATGCCATGCATTCAGTTTTAGAGAAGAATGCATAGTTATTTCAGTGTGTGTGTGTGTGGGGGGGGGGGGGGGGGGGGAAGAGAGAGGAAAAAATGGATTTGAGAATGAGAATTTAAAGCTGAGGCATGCTTTAAAAATAGCCAATGTACATTGATGAGTTCTGGAATGATTAGAGAGTCATGCAGGGTGGAAACAGGCCCTGAGGTCCAACTTGCCCATATCGTCCAACATGTCCCATCTACACTAGTCCCACCTGCCTGTGTTTGGCCCATATCCCCCTAAACGTGTCCTATCCATACACCTGTCCAAATTTTTATTTCGTTATGAAGAATTTGTGCAAAGTAGGACATGAACAGATGACCTAAGAATTTATCGAAAAGTAGAACATGTTCAGTTGGTCAGATGTCCTGAGGAATAGGAGAGTTTGGAGTTAGGAATGACCTGCTTCAGCAGCAGATGAAATGTTGGAAGGATAGAGTTGGGAAGGATTACAGCGGTGGGAATAAGCATCATTATTTATCTTGGCTTCAGATATGTTACCAAAGTTGGAAATACTCTGGTCTTAGTCTCAGATGGTTGACATCTGGCGATGTGGAGTCAATGGCTATTAAGTGGATTGCAAAAACAAGACACAGAGTGTTGGAGTAATTTAGCAGGTCAGGCAGCATCTCTAGTGAACATGGATATGGCTCATAGTTATAGGAGCAGAATTAGGCCATTCGGCCCATCAAGCCTACTCTACCATTCAATCATGGCTGATCTATCTTTTCCTTTCAATCCCATTCTCCTGCCTTCTCCCCATAACCTCTGACACCCTTACTAATCAAGAATCTATCTATCTCTGCCTTAAATATACTCATCAACGGTTTCCACAGCCTTCTGTGGCAACGAATTCCACAGGTTCACCACTCTCTAAATAAATTCCTCCTCATCTTTTTAAAGGTACGTCCTTTTATTCTGAGGCTGTGAACTCTGGTGCGAGACTCTCCCACCAGTGGAAACATCACGGACAGGCAATGTTTCAGGTCAGGACCTTTCTTCAGACTCACAAATATTCTTCAGATTCAAAAGTGAATTGTAAAGATACAAATGATTGAGTTAGCAAAAAGCATCTCACCCAGTCCTTAACATAAAACTGAAACTGGCTCCATTTGTGTTTCTGCAGCTAAAGAGCGCAATAATTCACAATTTTAATGACACAAAAAATTGTCATGGTCTGATGTTATAAATAATATTAAGTATCTTGAATCTACATTCTCAACATTATGTTGACGTTTCCTTTTACGGGTCAAACTGGCTACAAACTGTGTGGTGGCAAATTAGTTGCACATTGTACAACCAGCTTACATGGAGCCATTCAGATTGCAAATTGATCATGGTGTCGAATGTTTAAAAATGTTACATTTACATTATTGCCAATGTTAATCTCATCTTAATTTTTTTGCGTTTTAATTGTATGTTGTTAGAGTTCAAAGTGTATAGTAAATGATTCTTGCAATTCATAAAGAGGAATTAGTGGTGTTAATCATTGAGCCACGAGCGTTGGGCTTGGAGTCATTTCCAAACAGACCCATTGTACAGTATGTTGGCTAGGACCATGCTCTGATGTCCAAATAGGGTTTTGACATTTGATAGCTCAGTGAATATAAATGACTGGCAGACCTCTGTAGAACTAGTTTCAATCTATATTGTGTTTTCACACAAAGGGTGTTGGGTGAATGGAACAAGCTGCAGGAGGAGGTAGTTGAGGTAGGGACAATTACAATGTTTAAGATACAATTGGACAGGTATATATGGATAGGACAGGTTTGGAGGGATATGGGCCAAACCCAGGCAGGTGGGACTAGTGTAGATGGGACATGTTGGTCGGTGTGGGCAGGTTGGGCTAAAAGGCCTGTTTCCATGCTGTATGACTCTATCCGACAGGAGATACAGTGGATATGAGAATGATAGCAGGAAAGGGACCTTCAAGACAAGACAAGACATGTTTTATTGTCAGATGTCCCAGGTGGGACAATGAAATTCTTACCTTCACTTGTTACCAAAGGTAGACACAAAACTCAGCGGGACAAGCAGCATCTCTGGAGAGAAGGAACGTGTGACGATATCCTGAAGAAGGGTCTCAACCCGAAACGTCACCCATTCCTTCTCTCCAGAGATGCCGCTTTTCCCGCTTACTCCAGCATTTTGTGTCTGCCATCGATTTAAACCAGCATCTGCTGTTCTTTCCGTCACTTGGAACTAAGTGTGGACTGGATTAAAGATTTACTCCAGTGCAGGATACAACAAATGGACCGTGGCATCATGATGAAACTGAACCTGAAGCACGAGCGTTATCCCCAATGGCTACGGCAATGGTTTCCCAATGTCCTCTCCTTAGCACGATACTTTAAGGATGAACAGCAAAGTTCATCATTGTACAAATCAACATTATTTCCCAAATCAATACTACTGAACATATCCTGCTGGTGTATTAGCCATGAGGTGATAAGGTCGTAAGTGATAAGAGCAGAATTAGGCCAATCGGCTCATCAATACTACTTCGCCATTCAACCATAGCCATAATATTTAGTTAGTTCAGTTCAGAGATACGGCACGGAAACAGGCCTTCGGCCCACTGAGTCCTTGCCGACCAGAGTTTCCCGTACACTAGCACTGTCCTACTCATATAGAGCAATTTACAATTTTTACTGAAGCCAAATTAACCTACAGACCTGTACGTCTTTGGAGTGTGGAAGGAAACTGGAGCTTGCCAGAGAAAACCCACGCAGGTAACGGGGAGATCGTACAAACTCCGTATGGACGAGCACTCACAAGTCATTCCTCAGCCTCCTATGCATCAAGTAAAACAGTCCCATCCTTTCCATCCTCTCTCTATAACTCAAACCCACAAGCCCCAGTAACATCCTGTTGAATCTCTTCTGCGACCTTTCCGACTTAATTACATCCTTTCTGTAGCTGTGCGTCCAGAACTGCACGCTACTTTGCTTACTCATTCCTCTCAGGAGATTAAATAAGGTTGGGAAAATTCTAATATTGCCAGTCGCAAACGGTAGGCGCAAGGTATTAGCTTTCAGCCTGCAGATGAACAAACACCGGGAAGAAAACTAAATGAGGAAAGCTTTTAACTGAATTAAGTGAATAATCTTTTAAATATTCCAGTATAATGAATTGCTACCTTTAAGGATTATATGCTTTAAAATTAAATCCGTGCACATTAGCGCTGGAAGATAGAACACTTTCTAACTACTGCTGGATTCAGTGTAGTTTGTTTAGGTCCGTCCCTCTACTGGGTCCGAGTGTCTGTTCCCCAAAATCCCCGCTCGCCAATGTGTAATATTTTCCATTTCCTCCACCCTATGGCCTTTGTGAAGAAACATTGCCAACACATTGCCAATCTGAGAGTCCGTATGTTCTCTGATGGGGATAATGCTCATTAGGAATGAATTGAGATTGTTTAAATTAATTTCCCTCCGGAACATAATTGTGTTTGCAGGTACAGTGGTCTTATAATATTTATTTTAATACAGACAATAAAAATGTATTCACAAAACGCTGGAGTAACTCTCAAGGTGGAAGAAGGGTCTCGACCCAAAACGTCGCCTGTTCTTTCTCTCCAGAGATGCTGCCTGATCCGCTGAGTTGCTCCAGTGTCTATCTTTGGTGTAAACCAGCATCTGCAATCCCTTCCTATACAATAAAAATGTAGGCACAAGGATCTACAGATGTTGGTTTACCAAGGAAAGACACAAAATGCTGGAGTAGCTCCATGGGTCTGGCAGCATCCCTGGAGCCAATGTGTAGGAACGAACTGCAGATGCTGGTTTAAATCGAAGGTAGATATCTGAAGAAGGGTCTCGACCCGAAACGTCACCCATTCCTTCTCTCTGCCTGTCCCGCGGAGTAACTGTAGCGTCCCTGGAGAATACGGATAGGTGACGTTTTGGGTCGGGACCATTCTTCAGACAATGCAGGGTGGGGAGGAAAGGAAAACTAGAAGTGTAGATGGTCAGGACAAAGCATGGCGGGGAACATCTTAAAAATAAGTATTTCATATTGATACCTCAATGTCTTAGACATCATATTCATCAATTGAAAAAGTTAATTTATGGGGTTTTTTCCTTCATTGATCCAGAGATGATTTTATGTTGATTTGAAATGTTAATAAAATATAAATATATATGATATGGTAGTTTAGACTTAATTGCAGATTAAGGAATAGGTGACGTTTCGGGTCAGAACCCTTCTTCAGACTGCTATATCAAAGTCAGGTTTATCAAAGTCACAATTGACACCCCATGTACTTGAACAATATTGTGTAATCCGCTTATTAACAAAGTCCAGTATCCATTAATAAATAAATATTGGGCAAAAATAAGATATTTGGCCCCCCATGTCTGCTATGCAATTCAATAAGATCATGACTGATCTGATTGTCACCCTCATGGTACATTTCCATCATCAGGACACAAAGTGCTGGAGTAACACAATCGGTCAGGCAGCATCTCTGGAAAACATGGATGGATGACATTTCAGGTCATGATCCTTCTTCACTCTTCTTCAGTTCTAGACCTGAAACGTCACCTACCCATGTGCTCAACAGATGCTGCTTGTCCTGCTGAATTACTCCAGCACTTTGTGTACTTTTGCGCATTAACGAGCATCTGCAGTTATTCATTTCCCCATTTCCATCCAACATCAGGAATCTATCACTGCCTTGGACGTGTTCAAAAGGTTCTGGTTTAATTCCATTTGAATAAGGGTTCCGAAGTGAAAACAATCATCTCTTCTCAGTCTCAAGTGGGAAACCATTTATTTTTAACTAGTGACCAATAATTTTGGATTCTCCTCTCATGATTCTAAAGTCCAGTGCATACAAGCCTTGCCTTGTTCATTTTTTTGTCAAAGCAACCCATCCATTCCATATTGTATTCTCGGAAACTTTTGCAGAACTGCTTCTAACTAGGTAAAATTTTTCCTTCAATGAGGAGACCGATTCTGTACGCATTACCAAGGCGTGGTGGTACCTTTTAACTCAAGACAAGCCATGCCCTAACTATGCAGTTGAGAGGTGCTTCAATATGCAAGGCTGTGCAATACAATTTGGCATAAGGGTCATCTAAGGAAGCATTTTACATCTCCTAACATCAAGTATATGCTCAGCTGCCTTGGGATCAAATGCAGACAACCTACTAATTTCTGGAAACTATCTATCTTTCTTTCTTTCTCTCTCTCTATCTCTGTCTGTCTGTCTGTCTGTCTGTCTGTCTGTCTGTCTGTCTGTCTGTCTCTCCCTCTCCCTCTCCCTCTCCTATCCCTCTCCCTCTCCCTCTCCCTCTCCTCTCTCCCTCTCCCTCTCCCTTCCCTCTCCCTCTCCCTTACTGTGTCTCTATCTCTATAACGCTATCTCTCTCCCTCTCCCCTCTCCCTCTCCCTCTCCCTCTCCCTCTCCCTCTCCCCTCCTCCCTCTCCTCTCTCCCCTCTCCCTCTCCCTCTCCTTACTGTGTCTCTATCTCTATAACGCTATCTCTTCTCCCTCTCCTCTCTCCCTCTCCTCTCACCTCTCCCTCTCCCTCTCCCTCTCCCTCTCTCCTCTCCCTCCCTCTCCCTCTCCCTTTACTGTGTCTCTATCTCTATAACGCTATCTCTCTCCTCTCCTCTCCCTCTCCCTCTCCCTCTCCCTTACTGTGTCTCTATCTCTATAACGCTATCCTCTCCCTCTCCTCTCCCTCTCCCTCTCCTCTCCCTCTCCCTCTCCCTACTGTGTCTCTATCTCTATAACGCTATCTCTCTCCCTCTATCTCTCTCTGTCTCTACCTATCTCTATCTCTCTATCTATCTCTCTATCTCTCTATCTCGCTCTCTCTCTCTATCTCTTTCTCTCAAATTCTGATCATGTGCTCATCCCGTTTACGCGTTTTTTCTATTTGCAGAAAAATGGTACGGAGAGCGCTAGGATTTTTCATCTGCTCACTCACTGTTCTCCTGTGCTGCGAGTGTATCAAGCTTAGTTCCGATCGGTAGTATATTGTGAAAGTTAGCGAGGTTTAAAAATCGTAAAAACGGCACCTGTGCAGATCGATCTAGTATCCTTGCGCCGCGCGGATTGGTCTCTTGTCCTTTCACTCCCCGGATGGTCCGCCCCATCCTGCGCCATCGTGTCTTTACTGGGGCTGAGGGAGGCCGGCGGAGGTCTCCAACAATTTTTGGAGGGAACGGAAAGCGGAGAGTCTGATCCCAGCGGTGGAGAGCGTCCAGCGCCGGCTGTGAGTCCCAAACGTACTGCCATCGCAACGCCCCGCAAGCCCCTTTCTCTCTGATCCCCCTCGCTCGCTCCTGCCCCCTCTCCCTTGATACCCCCCTCTTCCCCATGGCTCTTCCCCCATCTTTTCTCCGAACTCTCCTCCCCCCCCCCCCCCCCTCGCCCACATGCCGGCTCAGCCATAACCGCTGGTGCTTCCGGGCCGATCTGAGACCTGGCTCTAAGGGCGCTGACGGCTGATGCTCCTCCGGGGCACGCAAGAAGGGAGAGGAGCGGCAACCTCGAGATCCTGGGGAGGGAGAATGGGGGAGGAGAGGGGCTAGAGGGAGAAGAGGGCAGTAGGGAGGGTAGAGGAGCTATGGAGGGTAGGGGAAAGGAGAGGTGAGGGAGGGATGGGGGGGGGGGGTAGGAGAAGAGAGAAAAGAAAAGGGAGGAGGTGAGGAGGAAGAGTGAGGAGGGGGGAATAGAGGGAGAGATGGGGGGGAGGAGGGAGTGGGAAATAGAGGGCAGGGGGAGGTGAGGAGGGATAGTGGGGGGATAATGGGAGGTGAGGAGTGGGGGATAGAGGGATAGGAGGGGAGATGTAGGGGAGAGGAGATATGGAGGGAGGGAGTGACTGAGGTAGGGGAAAGGTGAAGGAGAGAGAGGTGAGGGAGGGATTGGGGGAGGGGAGAAGGATAGTGGAAAGAAGAGGGCGGGTGAAGAGGAGGGGGAGAGAGTGCTAGGGCTGAGGGGAAACGAGCTGCACCTGTGCAGTTGGAGGCTATGGATGAGTGGTGGAATATTGTGTTGTGGGGACCAAGCCTGTGTGACAGGGACCCAACGGGTCCCACTTAGACTAGTGAGTTATACAGTAAACCCTTGTTATAACAGATCATATGTGTGGAGTGGGGGAGGAGGGCTGGAGTGGCGCCCGTCTTTGCCAGGTGACCGCTATATCCACTCCAACCACCTTTTTCAATTACATTTTAACAGTTAAAAATGTGTTTTTGTTACTGCAAAGACCAAAGGCTGTTTGTTACATTGTTTAATAATGGAGCGATTATTGCTTGTCAATTTCCATGCCTTGTAAATTTCAATGCCTCGTCAATTTCAATGTCTTGTCAATTTCAATGCCTTGTCAATTTCGATAGCTTTGCAGTGTAACTAGCAGCCTCTGCTACAACCAAGATCCATTATCAAAAAGTCAGTAATAACAAGGGTTACCGTATTTAATTTTGATGAAGTGCTTTATAATCGAATTTCTCGGTCGACCTGTTTGGCGGAGTTACATAAGCTAGGTTAGGCCACGAGGAGCAAAGTTCCTTTTTCTGTAATCAGCTGCATATTCTCATTTAATTGTTTTTCATCTCAAGACTTTGATAAAAATACTGAGTTGAAGTTCTCAATGCCATTGTGTGTTGTGAACCAAGTCTCTGGATTATTACGCCAGGCTTCTAGACTCATCAATCACTATTTCTTTAATATAAAAAGATAGCCGGGATATTAAGTTGTTTATTGCAGAGCTCGTTGATGATTAATGACAATTACTTTTGTTTTCGAATAAGAGTCCACAGATTGAAAAGTAAATCCTGAATTAACCAGATCGGGGATCTTGAATGTTCAAACTTTTTTTAGCTATTTTCAATTATCTAAAAATAATCATAAATAATGCAATGATCCTGGTAGGAGGAAGTTGTCTTGTTTTCATGCTTATTTCTCTTGAACAAATTGGATGCCTAAACATAGGTTTAGTGCACAGATCCTGGGAATGATTGGATTAACATATGAAGAGCGTTTGACGGCACTGGGCCTGTACTCGCTGGAGTTTAGAAAGATGAGGGGGGACCTCAATGAAACTTACCGAATAGTGAACGGCCTGGATAGAGTGAATGTGGAGAGGATGTTTCTACTTGTGGGGGAGTCTAGGACCAGAGGCCAGAGCCTCAGAATAAAAGGACATAGCTTTAGAAAGGAGGTAAGGAGGAATTTCTTTAGTCAGAGGGTGGTGAATCTGTAGAATTCATTGCCACAGTAGACTGCAGAGACCAAGTTAATTGATATTGTTAAGGGAGAGATTAAAAGATTCTAGATTAGTACGGGTGTCAGGGGTTATGGGGAGAATGCAGAAGAATGGGGTTGAGAGGGGACGATAGATTAGCCTTGAAGGAGTGGCGGAGTTGTTTCGATGGGCCGAATGGCCTAATTCTGCTTCTATAATTTACGCAGTTATGATCTCTTCTGCTGACCATCACAAAACAGCTTCCCAGCTATCAAAACAGAAGTTTAGTATATTTGTTCAAAATATATTTCCTGCAGTCACTCAGATCACAATTATCCCACAGATTCTGTCCAACCAGACTCTTACCAACATCACAGTTTTACAACCGGCTGAAGGATAAGGTGCTTAATGCTGGAATTACTCAGGAAGCAAGGCAGCATCAGCAGGGGGAGTTTCAAGTTGACAACATTTTAATGACGTTTTAATTGATTGATTGAAAGATACAGCATGGAAACAGGCCCTTCAGCCCATCGTCCACCTCAACCAATGATCACCCGTTCACACTAGTTTGATGTTATCCCACTTTCTCATCCACTCTCTACACATTCGGGGCAATTTACAGAGGCCAGTTAAGCTACAAACTCACCTGTCTTTGGGATGTGGGTTCCTACAGTGCAGGTCTGTAGGTTAATTTTCTTGGTATAATTGTAAATTGTTCCTAGTGTGTGTAGAAATAGCGTAAGTGTGCAGAGATCGCTGGTCGGCATGGACTCAGTGGGCTGAAGGGTCTGTTTCCGTGCTGTATCTCTAAACTAAACTAAACCAAAATCAACTCCATCAATTTCTCATCATCATGGTTCATTACCAGTCATTGAAAGTATTTTATTTTTAACATTTATTTTATTAGAAGCAATTGTACAATCGACAAAACGATTATACCATTTTCGTACAGCTTCAATTTTAACATTTTATAAACTAATAACTAAATCGGAAAAAAGAAAAAAAAAGGGAAAGGAAGAAGAAAAGGAAAAGAAAAGAAAGAATTCCGAAAAAGAAAAAAGAAAAACCCCCTGACCTAACGAAGAAGTGAAAAAAGCAGAGATATATCCCACTACCCTTCCTACGCCCACTCACCCGATCCTAGCGTTGCTTTTGAATTTGTGTTCAACCATTATCTTGTTGAAGAAATTCAATGAAAGGAGACCATATTTTGGAAAATTGATCTGATTTGTCAGACAAGACACGCCTTATTTTTTCTAAATGTAGTGTCTCGGTCATTTCTGTGATCCACATCTTCACTGTGGGGACTGTTATCTTTTTCCAGAATTTAAGTATAAGTTTCTTCACATTTATTAATCCATAGTCAAGGAAGCATCTTTGGAATATCGTTAACTTAGGGCAGCCCTCTGACATTCCTAATATTATTCATTTTGAATCTGACTCCAATTGAATTTTGAGTGTTTTAGAAATGATATTGAATATTCCCGTCCAGAAGTTTTGTGTTTTTATACAGGGTACGAAAGAATGGGTTAGGGTGGCTTCCTGGAAGTGACATTTATCACAGAGAGGAGAGACAGTTGGGAAGATCTTATTCAATTTGGTCTTTGAGTAGTATAACCTATGCAATACTTTAAATTGTATCAGGCAATGCCTAGCATTTAAAGAACAGTAATATATGTATAGTAGGCTTTCCTCCCATATATCTTTCGAAATGGGTAAACCCAGCTCGTCCTCCCATGCTCGCCTATAAATCTCAGAAGGTGGGCTATCAATATTTAGAAGAGTGTTATAAATGTAAGATATCAACTTACTTGTATCGGCATGTCTATTCAAACAATCGTCTTAATATATCTGGACCCATAAGAGGACAGTCTTGTGTATATGCTTTCACATAATCTCGGATTTGAAGGTATCTAAAAAAATTGTTGGCATTCAAGTGATATTTCTCCTGTAGTTCTTGAAAAGAAGAGAGAGTCCCCTTCTTATAAAGGTCTCCCACAGTATTGATTCCCAGGTTCTTCCATTGAATAAGCACCATATCTAAAGTAGACGGTTTAAACGAGGGATTATTTGCAATAGGAAGAAGGGGAGACATGTTTCTCAATTTAAGACTAAATTTCAGCTGTTTCCAGATACGGATGGCACTATGTATTATCGGGTTTTGCTCGCATGTTGACTTATTCAAATGTATTCAAGATAGGAGGATCGAGCCTATACTAAAAGGCAAACAATCTTCCCTCTCCATTTTTAACCAATTTACATGTTGACATGTATCGACCAACCAGAAAGGTATATTTTTAATATTAGTTGCCCAGTAATAAAAAATAAAATTAGGTCGAGCAAATCCTCCAGTCGTTGAAAGTAGCCTGAAACTTGTTCTATATTCACATTACATCAAGGACATCAAGAGTCAGGAGTGTTAATTATCATATGTATCGTCAATGGAACAATGAAATTCTTACTTGCTGCAGCTTTATAGACCCATTAATGCAATAACACAGAATAAATATAAAATAATCAATAATACAACAAACTAATCATCAGTAATACTGGGCCCATAAGAGTGTAAAAAACAAAGTCCAGTTACCACTTTCGAGAACAGCATTTAAATCTTGTATTTAATTGCCAATGCAAGATGCCATGATATTTTGTATTGGTTAACAGTTATCAAGGTTAGCTAAGGGCAGCACAGTGGTGCAGGGGTAGAGTTGCTGCCTCATACTGCCAGAGACCCGGGTTCGATCCTGACCACGGGTGCTGTCTCTACGGAGTTTGCACGCTCTCCCTGTGACCTGCGTGGGTTTTCCCCGTGTGCTCCGGTTTCCTCCCACACTCCAAAGACGTACAGGCTTGTAGGTTCATTGGCTTGGTAAAGTTTGTAATTTGCCCCCAGTGTGTACAGGATGGTGTTAGTGCCGCTGCTCGGCACGGACACGATGGGCCGAAGGGCCTGTTTCCATGTTGTATCTCTAAACTAAACTAAACTAAACTACAGTAAACAGTTAAGTGATGTTTTAAATCATATATCCACTCTGAATTCTGAGCTGATTGGAACAAACCATCTCAAATTCTTGGAATGATTCTTGGAAAATGTTGCGTTGTTTTTAGGTCGTGCTGTTTCAGTGTTTATTCCACAGACTTCCCACAGCAGTAAAATACTCCATCTTTCCTATAAGGTCATAAGTGATAGGAGCAGAATTAGGCCATTCGGCCCATCAAGTCTACTCCGCCATTCAATCATGGCTGATCTATCTCTCCCTCGTAACCCCATTCTCCTCCTTTCTCCCCATAACCCACTGACACCCTAAATCAATAATTTGTCTAAAATAGACACAATTAGCTGGAGTAACTCGGCGGGGGCAGGCAGTAACTCTGGAGAGAAGGAATGGGTGATGTTTCGGGTCTGAAGAAGGGTCTCGACCCGAAACGTCACCCACTCCTTCTCTCCAGAGATGCTGCCTGTCCCGCTGAGTTCCTCCAGCTTTTTGTGTCTATCTTCGGTTTAAACCAGCACCTGCAGTTCCTTCCGACTGATAATTTACCTATCTCTGCCTTAAGAAATATCCATTGATTTTGCTTCCACAGCCTTCTGTGGCAAAGGATTCCACAGATTCACCACCCTCTGACTAAAGAGGCAATAACCTGCAGTGGGGTTGCCATGGCCTGTGTCTAATCACAGTGTGTGGTCCCTAAATAATATTTAAAATGCATTGTATGACCATTGAGGGCGTAAGCTTTAAGCTTGAGAGAAGGAGACAGTGAAAATAGGCTGTTGTACATTTTGAGTAGGACCTTCTGAATACTGAAACTGATGTCACGCGTCATCATTTTTCTTGATATATTCATCATTTTCCTTCACAAGGCAGACGATGCCGCAGACGATATGTCTCTGCAGATCTCTACGACTTCCCAATAATTTGCAACTATTAAAGTATCAGCCCCCCTTCACCGGTGAGAACCAACGCCATAGGTTGTGCAAAATGCCAACGCAGAAGGGTAAAAGGCCAGAGTATTGTGTTCAGACGTAATTCTGAGTGATTGCCGTCCTGCTCACATAAGGGGACAGGGTGGCAAGCAGGGCCATCGGTTCTCCTGCAGCACCCCTCAAAAGTGGGCTTTGCTTTATCATGGGAATTGGATCGGATTGTGGCCAGACATGGGGCGGCACGGTGGCGCAGCGGTAGACCTGCCGCCTTACGGCGCTTGCAGCTCCGGAGAGCCGGGTTCGATCCCAACTACGGGTGCTGTCTGTACGGAGTTTGCACGTTCTCCCTGTGACCGCGTGGATTTTCAACAGGTTTGAAGGTTAATTGGCTTGGTATAAGTGTAAATTGTCCCTATTGTGCGCAGGATACTGTTAATGTGCGTGGGTCTCTGGTCGGTGCGGACCCGGTGGGCTGAAGGACCTGTTTCCACACTGTATCTCTAAAACTAAACTAAAACATACTTTGAAACCATTGTATCAAAGGATAGCCAAAGATAGACACAAAATGAGTCTGAAGAAGGGTCTGACCCAAAACGTCACCTATTCCTTCGCTCCGTAGATGCTGCCTCACCCTCTGAGTTTCTCCAGCATTTTTGTCTACCTTTGATTTTTCCAGCATCTGCAGTTCCTTCTTAAACACAAAATGCTGGAGTAACTCAGCAGGTAAGGCAGCATCTCTGGAGAGAAGGATCAGGTGATGTTTTGGGTTGTGTCCTTTCGTCTGAAGGGTCTCGACCTGAAACATCACCTATTCATTTTCTCCATTGATGCTGTACAAACAAACAACGATCTCCAGTAAAACACAAAGTGCTGGAGTAACTCTGTGGATCTGGCAGCATCTGTGGAAGGAATGGACAGACGGCATTTCAGATTGGGACCCTATTTCAGTCTGAAGAAGGATCCCAACCTGAAACGCCGTCACAATCTGAAGAAGGGTCCCGACCCCCGAAACATCGTTGACCACTCCCTTCCACAGATGCTGCCTGAAACGCTGAGTTCCTTCTGCACTTTCTGTTTCGTTCACGATTCCAGCAGCTGGAGCTCATTGTGTCTCCAACCAACCTCGTGTGCCTGCTGCGATGAATGCCATTGACAAAGATTGCCCCCTTTGATCATTTCCAGGGACTATGACCGGCAGTCCCATGGCTTTACCTGAATCTAAAACCATTTTGTAAGCTGCCAACATTGCCATTTGACAAAACGCATGCTGTGTTTCTTTCAGCATGAAATTGCCCTGTTGGAATTAATTCGACTGTTTGTGTTTTGCAGAGACGTGTTTGTACATCGTTGATAGCTTTAATTTGAAATTGGACTCTCCGACCTAAGCCATTAATAATTAGACCTGCTGATGCTGTTTTGCTTCAATGTGAAATTTAAGATCTTCACTGACTGATGTTTGCATGTAATGTCCCTTCTCTGATTTATTTGTCAAGAAATATGGGAACATGGTGTGTCTTATGAAAGTTATAAACTTTTATTAATTATGGAAGGAATTACCGCGTTTGAACACAAATTGTGCCCTAAACCGGATCTAGCTTATCCTGTGTTTGATCTCGTGAAGCTGAGTTCACATTGGTACACCAAAGGCTGGAGAAACTCAGCGGGTGCAGCAGCATCTAAGGAGCGAAGGAGATAGGCGACGTTTCGGGTCGAGACCCTTCTTCAGACTGGTCAGGGATCAGGGAAACGAGAGATATAGACGGTGATGTGGAGAGATAAGGAACAATGAATGAAAGATATGCAAAAAAGTATCGATGATAAAGGGAACAAGCCATTGTAAGCTGTTTGTGGTGTGAAAATGAGAAGCTGGTGCGACTGGGGTGGGGGAGGGAGATAGAGAGAGAGGGAATGCCAGGGCCCGAGGGCTGAGGGAGAGGTGGGAAGGGGAGGAGACAGCAATTGAGAAAATTCAATGTTCAGGCCCAAAGGATGCAGACTCCCCAAGCGGAATATGAGGTGCTATTCCTCCAACTTGCAGTGTTGCTCACTCTGGCCGTGGAGGAGGCTCGGGACCGAGAGGTCGGATACGGAATGGGAGGGGGAGTTGAAGTGCTGAGCCACCGGGAGGTCGGGTTGGTTAATGCGGACTGAGCGGAGGTGTTCGGCGAAACGATCGCCAAGCCTCCGCTTGGTCTCACCGATATAGATCATCTGGCATCTGGAGCAGCGGATGCAGTAGATGAGGTTGGAGGAGGTGCAGGTGAACCTCTGTCGGACCTGGAAGGACTGCTTGGGTCCCTGAAAGGAGTGGAGGGGGGAGGTGAAGGGACAAGTGTAGCATTTCTTGCGGTTGCAAGGGAAAGTGCCCGGGGAAGGGGTAGAGCGGGAGGGAAGGGAAGAATTGACAAGGGAGTTGTGGAGGGAGCGGTCTTTGCGGAAGGCAGACAGGGGGGGAGATGGGAAGATGTGGCGGGTGGAGGGGTCACGTTGAAGGTGGCGAAACTGGCGGAGGACTATGTGTTGTATTTGCCGGCTGGTGGGGTGAAAGGTGAGGACCAGGGGGACTCTGCCCTGTTTGTGAATGGGGGAATGGGGAGAGAGGGCAGTGTTGCGGGGTATGGAGGAGACCCTGGTGCGAGCCTCATCTATAGTGGGGGAGGGGAATCCCCGTTCTCTGAAGAATGAGGCCATTTGTGATGACCTGGCGTGGAACACCTCATCCTGCGTCACATTGGTGTCTGGTCGTGTACTTTTTCTCCTTATGGTCTCAAATTGAAACTGTACAATGTCTAGTACTTCTCAGATTAAAGTCGATGGGTACCGCCAACATCTTCCTTTCAGAACAACCTCTGCATGCGGCAAAGCAGGAGAACAGAAAACAGTGTAGGGAGAGGTTGAGTAGGCTGGGACTCTATTCCTTGGAGTACAGGAGGATGAGGGGTGATCTTATAGAAGTGTATAAGATCATGAGAGGAATGGATAGGGTAAACGCACAGTCCTTCACCCAGAGTAGGTGAATTGAGAACCATAGGACATAGGTTTATGGTGAGCGGGAAAGGAATTAATAGGATCCTGAGGGGCAACATTTTTGCACAAAGGGTGGTGGGTGTATGGAACGAGCTGCCGGAGGAGGTAGTTGAGGCAGGTGCTATCACAATGTTTACGAAACATTCAGACAGGTACATGGACAGGTAGGTTTAGAGGAATCTAATGCAGGCAGGTGGGACTAATGTAGAAGGGGCATGTTGGTCGGTGTGGGCAAGTTGGGCCTGTGTGACTCTATAACTCTGAGTCCAGTCCTAACATCCTTACTCATCAAAAATCTGTCAATCTCTGTCTTAAAAATATCCATTGAACGTGGCCTCCACAGCCGTCTGTGGTGATGAATTCCACAAATTCGCCACCCTCTGACTAAATAAATTCCTGCTCATCTCCTTTCCAAAGGTCTGTCCTTATATTGCGAGGCTATGGCCTCTGGTCCGAGACTCCCCCACTAGTGGGAACGTCCTCTCCACATCCACTCTAACCACATTTACCCTACCGGGAGATGGTAGAAATGGGTCAAACTACGGCCAGGATCAACGTGCCAATATTGTGTCCACGCTCTTCTCCAACTCCGAACTGCCTAATTAATCCAACAAACGACACCTCGATCAACACTAGAATGCCGTTGCTACAAATAACTGTATCTGGTTGGGTCAGTAGCTTGGTTTTTGCTAGAACTAAGGGACTAGTCAGCCTGGTCTCTGCATCTGCGTGTTGCACATTTCCACATCTTGTATACGCTACAACCGCACAATGTGCACGAAGGAACTGCAGATGCTGGTTTACACCGAAGATAGACACAAGATGCTGGAATAACTCAGCGGTTTATCAGGTTTCTTAATGCCCTGGAGTAAGGTGCGGCATCCTCGCTGATTCCGTAGCTTCATCAGTTTCCCAGTGGCTGTGTTAGTAAGCAAACCCTTTGCTTGTAACTCTGTAGTGAACAGGGTCCCGGAGAATACAAAGGCCAGCGCATCGGTGCTGACAGTGTATTAGTGATTGTTTCGCCAACATCAGCCACAGTGGGAACACTCACGAGGTGAGAGCTCAAAACCTCTGGGGAGTGTTGGCAGGCAGACATTTATTGGTTCCTCGTCGCAAACATTGCACGATCCGCACTACAAAACCAATGATTTTTGCATTTGATGTCAAGCTCAGTCTTAGTTTTGCATATTGGCAGCATCCTCTGGCTTTGTGAACAGATTGGAAATGAGACTCCTGCCCCACAGTGCTCCTCCTCAACATAATGCAATTCTTCAGTGGAGAAATTATGTTCTTCTGATTTCACTCTTGCGAGTTGCGCACTAAATTTTTAACGAGAAACATGAGCTGTGTCGGTTAGTTATCAGTTTTACTATTCAAGACGGATTCTTAAAAACAGTTGGAAGATTGCCAATAATTTAATATTGCAAGGTATGATCTCACAGCGAGGCAGAGGACAACAATGCAATGACATTACAGGCACAAGGAACCGCAGGTTCTGGTTTTGCAAAAGAATAGACACAAAGTGCTGGAGGAACTCAGTGGGTCTGGCAGTATATGTGGAGGGAATGGACAGGCAAAGGTTTGGGTCAGGTTGGGGCCCTTCTTCAGGCTCTTTGTGGCGATTGGGGGGGGGTGGAGGGAAAGTTGGAAGGGAGGAGGCGCGTGGGTGGCACGCTGGCGCAGCGATAGAGTTGATGCCTCACAGCGCCAGAGATCAGGGTTCGATCCTGACTACAGGCGCTTTCCGTACGGAGTTTCAATGTTCTCCCCTTGACCGCATGGGTTTTCTCCGGGTGCTCTGGTTTCCTCCCACGCTCCAAAGACGTTCAGGTTTGTTGGTTAATTGGTTTCGGTAAAAATTGTAAGTTGTCCCCGGTGTGTAGGATAGTGCATGGGGATCGATGGTCGGCGCAGACTCAGTGGGCCGAAGGGCTTGTCTCCACGCTGTAACTCTAAACTAAACTATGGGGTGGCAGGACAACGCTTGGCGAGTGGTAGGTGGACACTGGTGAGGATAATCAAGCGTTTCCCTTGCATCTCATTAGATACTCAAAACCAACTGAGAACTCTAATTCTTTGTAGCTCTCCTATCAGCCTTGTGAGATGTGGAACTATGCAAGCAGTTTGACTTATGTCGTATTCATTTGATGTGAGATGTGATTGTCCAGCCTTTGTTGTTCATTTCCAATTGCCCTTGAGCACAGCTCGTCTGTTCCAATGCCACTGCTGTGCAGCCAATTCCACAACTTGGAATCAGTCACGATGAAGGGACAGTTCTTGAATCTGAAGACGAGTCGCCCCCCCCCCCATTCCCTCCACGGATGCTGCCTGACCCGCTGAGTTCCTCCAACATTTTTGAGTTTGCTCAAGATCCCAGCATCTATCTGCATGTTCCTCGTGTCCTCACCCTTGTGCAATGGGATATTGAGCAGGTGAAAGGTGTTTCAAAACAGATTCCATGTAGATTGATGGAACAGCAAGATGCTAGAAATTAGGGAGCTGTCGCAATCTTGGATATTAAAGGGATTGGGGAAGATAGGAGTGCGTGGAAGTACCATTGAGATAAAAGATCAGTCATTGCCTTATTGAATGGCAGCATAAACACCGGGAATTATTAGCCTATTCAGCCTAAACTTTTGTCCTGATGGGATCATTGAGTCATACAGCATGGAGATGAACCCTTTGGCAACACTCATGCATGCCAACTAAGTTGTCTACGTGAACTTGATCCATTTAGCTTCAGTTGTCCCATATTCCTCTGCACCTTATAATGAAAATATTCTTGCAACAGCATCACAGGCACATGGACTAAACACACAAAAAATCCCCATAAATTCCACCAGGCAATCAAAATAAAAAAGACTATATGCACAATGCAAGACGTTACAATTAGACAACAAGTCCATGGTAGCACAAGAGGTGGTCCACGGTGTTCCATTGTTGAGGTAGGTGTAGGGTTGCGCAGGCTGGTTCAAGGGCTTGATAGTTGTACGCAAGTAGCTGTTCCTGCACCTGGTGGTGTGAGACTTCAGGCTTCTGTACCTCCTGCCCAACAGTAACAGCGAGAAGGCACAGCCCGACCAGTGGGGCTCCTGCATGTGGAGAGTCTAGCACCAGGGGCCAAAGCCTCATAATGGACGTAGCTTTAGAAAGGAGATGAGGAGGAATTTCTCTCGTCAGAGGGTGGTGAATCTGTGGAATTAATTGCCACAGATGGCTGTGGAGGCCTGGTCAATGGATACTTTTAAGGCATAGATAGATAGATTCTTGAATAGCACAGGTGTCTGGGGTTATGGGGGGAAGGCATGAGAATGGGGTTAGGAGGGAGAGATAGATCAGCCATGATTGAATGGCGGAGTAGACTTGATGGGCTGAATGGCCTAATTCTGCTCCTACAACTTATGAAGTTATAAATGATAGAAGCTGCCTTGTAAATACGGCGCCTCATGTAGATGCTTTCGATGGTGGGATGAGCCGTGTTGTTGATGGAGCAGGTGGAGTCCATCTCTCTCTGCAGCCTCTTGCGTTCCTGTGCCTTTTAATTGGCGCGCCGGCTGCAATGCAACCAGTCAGGATACTTTGGTATAAAGGGAGGAACTGGTTCCCACTGAAGATAGACACAAAATGGTGGAGTAACTCAACGGGTCAGGCAGCACCTCTAGAGAAGAGGAATAGGTGATGTTTTGGGTCGAAACCCTTCTTCAGACTGAGAGTCTGAAGTCTGAACTCTGAAGCCTTTCAGTCGGAAGAAGGGTTTCGATTCGAAACGTCACCTATCACTGTTCTCCAGAGATGCTGCCTGACTCGTTGAGTTACCCCGGCACTTTGTGTCAACTTCAATGTAAAAATAGTTTAGTTTAGTTTTATTTAGTTTAGAGATACTGTACTATGCGAAAACGGGCTCTTCAGCTCACTCACCGAGTCTATGCCCACCAGCGATCCCCGCGCACTAACGCCATCCTATACGCAGCAGGGACAATTTGTAATTATACCCAGCCAATGAATCTGAGGAAAGACATTCTTGCCATAGAGGGAGTACAGAGAAGGTTCACCAGACTGATTCCTGGGATGGCAGGACTTCCATATGAAGAAAGACTGGATCGACTCGGCTTGTACTCGCTAGAATTTAGAAGATTGAGGGGGATCTTATAGAGACTTACAAAATTCTTAAGGGGCTGGACAGGCTAGATGCAGGAAGATTGTTCCCGATGTCGGGGAACTCCAGAACAAGGGGTCACAGTTTAAGGATAAGGGGGAAGTCTTTTAGGACCGAGATGAGAAAAACATTTTTCACACAGAGAGTGGTGAGTCTGTGGAATTCTCTGCCACAGAAGGTAGTTGAGGCCAGTTCATTGGCCATATTTAAGAGGGAGTTAGATGTGGCCCTTGTGGCTAAAGGGATCAGGGGGTATGGAGAGAAGGCAGGTACAGGATACTGAGTTGAATGTTACCTACAAACCTACTTGTCTTCGGAATGTGAAAGGAAACCAGAGCATATTGAATGCTCTGCCATGATCATATTGAATGGCGGTGCAGGCTCGAAGGGCCGAATGGCCTACTGTTGCACCTATTTTCTATGTTTCTATGTTTCTAATTAACCCCAGAAACCTGTACGTCTTTGGAGTGTGGGAGGAAACTGGAGATCCCAGAGAAAACCCACGCAGGTCACGGGGAGAATGAACAATCTCCGTACGGACCAGCACCCAAAGTAAGGATCAAACCCGGGTCTCGGGCGCTGCAAGGCAGCAACTCCACCGCTGGGCCACAGTGTCGCCCCTAGTTGAGAGTGGGTTGGACAACGGGTGCTTCTGCCCCTTCTCTGTTCCTGATCACAAATGGGACCACAGAGACCGTCTCAACTCTTTTCACCATCTGACAGCTCAACCCACTATAGCAGAACATTGCCACTATAATCATGTCATTAGAACATTGCTGTGTCTGCTCCCAAACCTGTCAAAGGATCAGCTATAGCAATAATGGAGCTCAAATCTCAGAGAGATAAGGGAAGCCGAGCTTATTATGAGATGGGTCAATGACGTGAAATTGAGTTGAGTTTGAGGGAACCTGTTTTTGTTACCGTAACAAGAAAATTGTATGTGAATGGATTTATTTCCAAATGGCAGATTCATATCTTATTCTTTAAAGAGATCATTTTAAATGAAGTGTTAATGGATTGGAAACGCTGATTACTTTTGGTGCTGGAGAGATCTGTGCAGCATGAAGAGAAAGCTGTGGCGTAAATGTTTTGAGTAAGAAATTAAATGCAACTTCTGTATTATTGTTTGCCTTCAGGATTTGGAACAGCAATTCATTTTTGCTGTTAATAATTTTCCATGTTGTATTGATTTTGGCGTTTCAGTTCTGATGCGAGCTGCTGATGTACTATGGGAGCGTGCACTTACTGCGAATGCCATGCCTGATCTCACGTGGAAGAAAGAACTGCAGATGCCGGTTTTAACCGAAGGGAGGCACAAATTGCTGGAGTAACTCAGCGGGTGAGGCAGCATCTCTGGAGAGAAGCCCATTCCTTCTCTCCAGAGATGCTGCCTCACCCGCTGAGTTACTCCAGCAATTTGTGTCGATGCCTGCTCTCATCCTGCCCATAACTATGTCACGATGACAGTGAAAGAGTGTCACAGCACATGTGCTTGAATAGTCACCTTATGGATGCCATTCAGCTAAAAAGATTGCCAAGAACAGCACATTGGAGCAGCGGTACAGTTGCTGCCTTAGGCCCGGGTTCCATCCTGGCTACGGGTGCTGTCTGCGTGCAGTTTAGTTTAGTTTAGAGATACAGTGTGGAAACAGGCCCTTCGGCCCAACAGGTCCAGGCCGGCCAGCGGTTGCCCGTTCACACTAATTCTATCCTACGCAATTTACAGAAGCCAATTAGCCCCTCACCTGCACGTTTTTCGGAATACGGGAGGAAACCAGAGCAGCCGGAGGAAGCCCTCGTGGTCACAGGGAGAACGTACAAACTCCGTACAGACAGCAACCGTAGTTGAGATTGAACCCGGAGATCTGGTGCTGTAAGGCAGCAACTCTACCACTGAGGCAGTGTACCGCCCGGAGTTGTACCTTCTCCGTGTGACCACGTGGGCTTCCGCCGGGTGCTCCGGTTTCCTTTCACATTCCGAAGACAAGTAGGTTTGTAGGTTAGTTGGCTGCTGTTAAGTTTCCATAGTGTGTAATGTAGTGTAGCGTGTATGGGTGATCAAATGTTGGCACGGACCTGTGGGGCCGAGTGGCCTGTTTCCATGCTGTATCTCTATAACTATAACTACAACTAAGAAGATTCATCATGAAGTTACCTGGACTTGTAGGCTTGGATAAGCTGGGAGGATTTTTCTTTGGAGTGTCGGAGTCTTTGTGACCATTTGAGGTGTACAAGGTCACGAGGGGCATGGCTAAAGCGAACACTCGCAGTCTTTTTCCCAGGATTCTATAGCTTGAGGACACGCGCCTATAGTGAGTGAGAGATTAAAGAGGGACCTGATAGTAAATCGTATCTGGAATTAGCTGCCAGAGGAAGCTATCGAAGCAGATCAAATTATGAGTTTTAAAAGACATTTGGACAGATATATGAACAGGAGGGATATGGGCCAAATACAGCCTAAATGGGACTAAAACAATATGGAAACTCGGTCAGTATAGACAAGGTGGGCTGAAGGGCCTGAGTCCATTCTGTGCAGCCGTATGAATCTGATTCTATAAACTTTGAAGCTGTGAGATTTTACATGTTGTATCTCGCATCCAGTGAAACTGAACTGTCAGGTTAGCATCTGCAAACTGTAGTCCTGTCCTGAATATGCAGATATGTTGGGCTGCATTTTAATCTGCAACATTGCCTGAGTTTGGGAGCAGGTGTTTGGAGCAAAGGTTAAAAGTGTGGAGTGTGTGGAGGTGGCCTCCAATGGGTTGTGTACCAAGCTCCCGGGAGAGGCAGGACATCAATGGTCGCATGTTAATCACTTACTTTACTTCACTTTAGACTTGAGAGATACAGCGTGGAAAGAGGCCCTTCGGCCCACCGAGCCCGTGCCGACCAGCGATCACACTACACACTAGGGATGATTTGATTTTTTTTTAACCAAAGCCTACAAATTCTGTACGTCATTGGAGTGTGGGAGGAAACTGGAGCTCCTGGAGATAACCCACGAGGTCACAGGGAGAACGTACAAACTCAGTCCAGCAGTCTGCCCTTTGTACACAGCACCCGTCAAATTGATGTATTCAAGAGAGAGTTAGATTTAGCTCTTTGGGCTAATGGAATCTTGTGATACGGGGAGAAAGCAGGAACGGGGTACTAATTTTGGATGATCAGCCATGATCACATTGAATGGCGGTGCTGGCTCAAAGGGCCGAATGGCCTCCTCCTGCAACTATTTACAATGTTTCTATGTCAGTATCGATCCCGGGTCTCTGGCGCTGTGACTCTACCGCCGCGCCACCTTGTCCACGATTAAAATCGATCTTTAGTACAAACACTTTTATTTCAAATTCCAGGGGCTACAAAAAAACCAAATGTATGTGCGGATTTACTGTGTGTTCGAAGGGGGAAGCGGGCAGCTGTGGGATTCACATTGAAAAACAAAATAACTGGAGGTGAGAACAAATGGTTTTGAGAACATGCTGCAGAGAGCACATTCTGATAGGGTGATGAAGGAGGTGAGAGGAGTGAGCAGGGTGTGAAAAGCTCATCAATGCTTGGAGCCTGATGGTAGTGACATCCAGGATGGGTGGTGATAATTGTGTGGCTGTGCCTGCAGTGAAAAATATCTTATTGCAGCTAAATGAGCTAGGTTAATGGGGGTAGACAAAAATGCTGGAGAAACTCAGCGGGTGAGGCAGCATCGATGGAGCAAAGGAATAGGTGGCATCTTGGAGACCCTTCCTCAGACTGATGCCCACCCCCACCCCCACATCAGTCTGAAGATTGGTCTCAACCCGAAACGTCACCTATTCCTTCGCTCCATAGATGCTGCCTCACCCGCTGAGTTTCTCCAGCATTTTTGTCCACCTTCGATTTTTCCAGCATCTGCAGTTCTTTCTTAAACATAGGTTAATGGGGGTAATGTGTTCCTCACTGCATGTATATTGTAGAGAAAAATATCGAAAGGTCTGCATTCTTATGCTCTGCTTCACATATCCCGGAAAGTTCAAATCTGAAACCTACCCAGTATTATTTCAGAGTTGGTTGCGATAGGCATTTTGTGCAGAAAAAGATTTGACAGGCACATCAGTAGGAAGGATGACATTTAAACGGTTGCTGGCGGTTTGAGGCGGAAGGCTTGCTAAGAAAACTTAACTCGCCCAAAGATTTTTGATATCTTGACATTTAATGTGAAGGACTTTCACCCAAACAATGGAGCACTCCCGACATGCAGCACTCGACAGGCAGCTGGCTTGCTGAAGGGCTGGTATACAACGTGGCCCACAATGTTTGTGCCAAACATGTTGCCAAGTTAGTCTAGTCTCCCCTCCTCGCTTGTGATCCATCTGCCTATCTTAAAGGCTCTTAAATGCTCCCATCGTATCTGCCTCTATCGCCACCCCCAGCAGAGCGTTCCAAGCTCTCATCACCCTCTGTGTAAAATAAAACTTGCGCCTCACACATTTCTTTTAACTTTGCCCGTCTGACATTAAAGCTATGCCATTTTCACCCAAGGAGAAAGATTCGAACTGTCAAACACTATCTATGCCTCCCATAATTTTATATACTTCTATCAGCCTCTATCAGCCGGAGAAAACAGGATAAACATGGATAACATGGGTAAACCCGCCACCAGGATAAATATCCTAAATGGATGCAATCTGTGAAGAGATCAGGGATACAAAATAAATATGTTCTTGCCTGTATTAATCCTACCATGTAAATGTCTAAAAAGCAAATCTATAGGCAATGTAAAAACAAGGAACAGCAGATGCTGGTTTACAAAAAAAAAGACACAAGGTGCTGGAGTGACTCAGCGGCTCAGCCAGAATGTGGAAGGGTGATGTTTTGGGCCAGAAACCTTCTTCAGGCTGATTGTGGTGGGGCCTGTATCCATCTTTCACTCACCTGGCGTCGTACTGAACCTCCTCTCTTCCAGCCTTCTTCCCAACCACCCCCTCCCCCCCGCCACCATAATCAGGCTGAAGAAGAGTCCTGACTCGAAATGTCCCCTGATCTGTGTTCTCCAGAGATGGTGCCTGACCTTTGAGTTACTCCAGCACTTTGTGTCTTTTTTTTAACCTGTAGTTAATGCCAGCAAGGCAATGTGTTTTTCTCAGTGGGACTGTCCTCTGCTTGGGTTGATACAACAAGCTTGTTGTTCCTCCACTGTCTAATAGACATTCTTTGCATTCAACCATCGCTTCTTGCTTTGCTTGGATTGCACTGATACATCTCACAGCTCCAGGGACCCAGGTATTCCTGCCCTCCGGTGCTGTCTGTGTGGAGTTTGCATGTCCTCCCTATGATGGTATAGGTTTCTGCCGGATGCTCTAATATGCTCTCACACCCAAAAGACTTTTGAGAGACAGTGCGGAAACAGGCTCTTCTGCCGACCAGCGATCATCCTGTGCACTAACACTATCCTGCACACGAGGGATCATTTACAATTTTACGGAAGCCAATTAACCGAAAAACCTGCACGTCTTTGGAATGTGGGAAGAAACTGGAGCACCCGGAGAAAACCCACACGGTCACGGAGAGAATGTATAAACTCTGTACAGACAGCACCCGTAGTCAGGATCGAACCTGGGTCTCTGGCTCTGTAAGACCCAACTCCAACGCTGCCCCAACACAGACGCACAGGAGTTTTAATATCTTTCTCGTCATTATTCACACAGTAAGGAACACTTTATAAACCTCTGTTCATTTAGCTGCGATCATATACTGTATATTTCACCGCAGGCACAACGACACAATTATCACAGTACGCCCTGGTTGTCACTTCCATCAGGCTCCAAACATGCAGGAGTTTTTCACACCGTGCTTACTGCAGGCGGGTTAATTAACCAATTATCGGCCTCGTAGTGTAGCCGAGTGGCAAAAGGCCGACCTGGAGATTGATGGGCACCCAAACAAAAAGAAGTTACGTAAGGTTGAAGAAAATTGACTAACTTGGCAACATGTAAGGCAGCCCCAGAGACCCGGGTTCGGTCCTGACTACGGGTGCTGTCTGTGCAGAGTTTGCACGTCCTCTCTGTGAGCGTGTGGGTTTTCTCCAGGTGCTCCGGTTTCCTCCCACACTCCACAGACGTGCGGTGCGCAGGATAGTACGGGGTGATCGCTGGTCGGCTCTGACACGACGGGCCGAAGGGCCTGAATCTTTGCTAAACATTTCGAAAGTAAAGTAAAATAGGGAAAGGGTGAAAGTGACTGATGGGATTGTTCTCCTGGGACAAAGCATTGACTTAATGGACCATGTGGTCTTCTGCATTATCAGAGGCAAGTAGGTAACATAAGTGCTTTTTACATTGATACACAGAGTGTGCCTTGCTGATGATATCTATGGAACATTATCACCTTATATGATGCAGTAGCTGTTTAGGGGCCTGACCGCCTGACCACCTGACTTAATTTAATACGTTATTTCTAAAGTTTTAGCAATCTTTTTGCAATATTAAAAAAAATCAAAAAATGTGACAATCTTTTTGTTCATTTTCCAGAAATACCGGTACGCTGTACTGTCACAAAAAAAAGCTCTAGGTGAAATGATAAAGAAGTATATTTGAAGATGATGCTTCAAAATTTGCTCTGGTGTTGGATTGGGTAATTTGTAATCATGTTATGTTACTGAGGTGTTATAGCTCAGAGTTTTGCATTAATCTTGATTCATGTTCGCTGCTGTGGTTTACAGGCTTGTAATCAGCGCGACATATTTTATTTAAGGCTGAATGTTTTCACAGAGATTACCTGGATTTATTGCAGCACATTTACTGACATTTTCAGATAAATATGTATCAAGTAAGTTATTTTCCACATGCCGAATTTTGGCTTCTTTTCCAACGCCACCAGGATGGCACGGCAACGCACGCAATGGCACGGCGGGAGAGTTGCTGCCTTACCTCCCGCTCCTACAGCGCCAGAGACCCGGGTTCGATCCTGACTATGAGTGCTGTCTGTACGGAGTTTGTACCACGTGGGATTTCTCCGAGATCTTCAGTTTCCTCCCACTTCTCCAAAGACGTACAGGTTTGTAGGTTAATTGGCTTGGTATAAATGTAAAAATTGGCCCTGGTGTGTGTGGGGCAGTGTTAGCATGTGGGGGTCGCTAGTCAGCGCAGACACGGTGGGCCGATGGGCCTGTTTTCACGCTGTAAAACTCTCTAAAACTAAAAAACAAAAATACTGGGAATGTGAACCAACGTTACTTGCCACTCCTCACCACCTCAAGCCATCTAATCACCTCCTGATTTCATGGCTTCAGCTTCCTGCTGCCGTCTCTCGCTCACTGCGTCTGTTGTCATTGAGCTGAGGATGTAATTAACCAACAATTATCCAGGTCACAGATTTAATGTGACGAATGATGCAAGCCTTCCTGAGTGTCTGGTTGCTTGAATTTGCCCTGTCTTGTGATTCCACAGCCACTGTTGTTCAGCTCTTCCTCTTTCTTTCATGAACAAAGCACAAACTATCACTTGATCCTGGACAAACCACCGCTGACAATGCCTAAATATTTCCTCATTTCAGTAAATTTAGACTTTAGAGATACAGTGCGGAAACAGGCCCTTCAGCCGAGCGAGTCTGCGCTGACCAGCGGACACCTTGTACACCAGCACTCTCCTACACACTAGGGACAATTTACACTTTTACTGAAGCCAGTTAATCTTCAAACCTGTACGTCTTTGGAGTGTGGGAGGAAACCGGAGCACCCGGAGAAAACCCACGTGGTCATGGGGAGAACGTACAAACTCCATACAGACAGCATGGTCAGGATCGAACCAGAGTCCCTGGCGCTGTAAGGCAGCAAATCTACCGCTGCACCAGCCATGCGACATGTAGACGTGGTGTTTTGAAAGATCAGGGTTTTGATGGACTGGGGTCGAAGAGGAGTTGTGGCCTGGGACAGATTAGCCACGATTATTTTGACTAGCAGCTCAACGCGAGGGGCAGAACAGAACGGTCTACTCTTGTCCTCTTGACCTATGCTCTAAACATCAGAGCTAGATCATAGTTCAGCTCTGCTCACAACCAGGAAGCTGGCTTAACTTTACACTAAACGTTAATCCCTTATCATGTATCCATGCATTGTAAATGTACCGAATCTAATCATGTATTGTCTTCCTGCTGACTGGTTAGCACGCAACAAAAAGCTTTGCACTGCACTTCGGTCCACGTGACAATAAACGTAACTGAAACTAAAGTGCCTATGCACCAGTTGAGCCATGGAAGGTATTAGTCTCTTTTCCTGCCCTTTCGTGCATAATGAACATTCCTAAAATAACCTTCTACTTTGGAGAATCTTCAATCAAATTTTATACGTGACATTAATGCGTGTGCGTTGCTTTTAATTCTCCGTTAACTTGCTGCGGTGTCTCAGCTTTGATGTCACTACAATATCCCAAAGTTCAGTGTGGATATAAATTCCCATTTCTTACTCTCAGTACCCACATGGTCTCTCCCAATTAGCAGCAAGCTGCTGCCAATTAATACTGAGTTATGGACCATTTGATGAATCTATGGTTGCCAGCAGCTGGCGGGAGACCAACTGCACTGATCTAACCAGAACCTCCAGACCATTTAGGGCGGCTCGGTGGCGCAGCGGTCGAATTTCCACCTTTCAGCGGCAGAGACCCGGGTTCGATCCTGACCATCGGTGCTTGTCTGTACGGAGTTTGTATTTTCTCCCCGTGAACTGCGTGGGTTTTCTCCGCGATCTTTGGTTTCCTCCCACACTCCAAAGACATAGAAACAAAGAAAATAGGTGCAGGAGTAGGCCATTCGGTCCTTCGAGCTAGCACCGCCATTCAATATGATCATGGCTGATCATCCAAATTCAGTACCCCGTTCCTGCCTTTTCCCCATATCCCTTGATTCTGTACAGGTTTGTGGCTTGGTGTAAATGTAAAATTGTCCCTAGTGTTGTGTAGGATAGTGTTAATGTGCAGGGATCGCTGGTCGGTGCGTACTCAGTGGGCCTGTTACTGTGCTGTATCTTTATAAACTAAAAAAAACCTAAATTTATGTTCTGAAGAAGGGTTTCAACCCGAAACGTTGCCTATTTCCTTTGCTCCAAAGATACTGCCTCACCTGCTGAGTTTCTCCAGCACTTTTGTCTACCTTTAATTAATGTTAGATTGCGAGGGACAGGTTTATGCTTATATTTGTTAAACTAGGGTGGATTTTAATCCAACCCACTGCCACCTTTTGCAAAATTAATGTTTATTTCTGCATCATATTTGTGTAAAATATGAAACACACACCAGCCTCCCCACCATCGAGTCCATCTACAGCTCACACTGCCTCGGGAAAGCAGCCAACATCATCAACGAGCATTTACACCCCTGTCATTCCCTCTTCCCCCCTCTTCTGTCAGGCAGAAGGTACAAAAGCTTGAAAACACACACCACCGGATTGAGGAACAGCTTCCTGCCACCGAAAATCAGACTGAACAGTCCTCCCATAAACAATGATGCAGTCTCCATCTTCCAACCTGCCACATCACAGACTATGGACTTTTCCTCTCTAACTGTAACAACATAATGCTGTGACACTATGTTCGGCACTCCGGTACTTTTCTCTATGCACTACTTGTTGCACTTGTGTTGTGTGTGGTTCAATTATACTCATGTGTTGTGTCTTCTGGCTTGACTGGATAGCACACAGAACACATTTTTTTCACTGTTTCTCATTGGACGTGACAATAATAAACCAATATCGATACCAATAAAATTGTTAAAGTCCCTATTTGTGGAACCAGGCTTCCAGGACTATTGGAACATTGATCAAAATAGCGACACAGTGGTAGCATTGCTGCCTTACAGCGCCAAAAACCTGGCTCCAGTCCTGATTGGGTGCTGTCTTGAGAGAGTTTGCGTTCTCATAGAAACAGAAACATAGAAAATAGGTGCAGGAGGAAGCCATTCGGCCCTTCGGCCCTTCGAGCCAGCACCGCCATTCAATATGATCATGGCTGATCGTCCGCTATCAATAACCCGTGCCTGCCTTCTTCCCAAATCCCTTGACTCCACTAGCCCCAAGAGCTCTATCCAACTCTCTCTTAAATCCATCCAGTGATTTGGCCTCCACTGCCCTCTGTGGCAGGGAATTCCATAAATTCACAACTCTCTGGGTAAAAAAGTTTTTTCTCAGCTCGGTCTTTTCTCCCTTTGACCGCGTGGGTTTTTTGCCAGGTGTACAGGTTTTCTCCCACTCGCTAAAGACACGTGGGTTTGTAGGTTAATTGGCCTCTGTAAATTGTCCCTAGTGCGTAGGGAGATCATGAGTCGGCCTGGACTCGGTTTCCACACTGTATCTCTAAACTAAACTAAACTGAAGCGTAAAAAGAATGATTTTTTATGTTTTTAAATTGCATGTCATCAAATCGGTGACCAATGATCAAGGCCTCTGAATGATGGCCTGATAACCTACCCAAGATAGACACAAAATGCTGGGGTAACTCAGCCGGACAGGCAGCATCTCTGGATAGAAGGAATGGGCGATGTTTTGGGTCGAGTTACTCCAGCATTTATCTTCGATGTAAACCAGCATCTGCAGTTCCTTCCTACACATAAGAACCAACACACTCTGCTTCCATACCTTGCTCCACAGATCCGTAAGCCCACGTGATGACTATTGAATTACACTGAGGTCATATTTATCTTAAAGTGAGCAGAAGAAAACCTACTAAATAACCTTGTGGATTGTGTATTTTTGAAACATTATCGAGTGAGCTTTCTAAGATGGTCTCAGAAGAGTTTCACAAATGTAGTTACACAGATAACCAATGCTCTTGATGTAATGTGATAACCTTGTCTGGATGGAGTAGAGTTCTCTCTATCTCAGAGCTAGCGAAGAATTAACCTGAAACAGAGGAATATCTCCACCCGCTTGGAGTTCGTCCAATTAAGTTCAATCCCTGGGAGATATTGATCTATCCTGCCAGGAAGATGAAGTAGTCCCAGTGCCTGTGATCAGGACACTTTCCCTATTGTTCCACAGGTGCAATTATTGTTGATGAATATGCGATTACATCAAATGTAAGGGGTTAGGAATAAATCATCGTCAACTCACCAATATCACCAGATGTTCCCAATCCTTTATCCCTCTTACTGGCTCACATCTGAAACTATGTGACTCATTTGAGTCTGAAGAAGGGTCTCGACCCGAAATGTCTGTGCAGAGATGCTGCCTGACCCTCTGAGTTATTCCTGTATTTTGTGTCTATCTTCGGTGTAAACCAGCATCGGAAGTCCCTTCCCACACACGCCTCATTTGAGAACTTACATGGCTCCACCACTCTGAGCAAAATATTTTCTTCTACATTCTCTGGGGATTTTATATATAATGGACATTCAACTTGGTTCTCTCCTTCGCAGAAACTCTTCACTTGCCCTCCAGAGTACTGATATAATTGTACAAATCTGGTCCAGATCACCTTTGAAAGACACTGCTGGAGTATCCCAGCAGGTCAGGCAGCATCTCTAGAGAACATGGAGACACGACGTTTCGGGTTGGGACCCTTCTTCAGATCACCTTTTAATTTTTTCTCTCTCAGGTAAGAATCACCTTACGTGATGGTTCTCCCCTTGGTTCTGGAATCATCCTTCTTGATCCATTTTCTCTACTTCATCCTAAGATTGCAATGTTTTGTGATTTTAATTTGAATTAAAATTAAAATACATGAAATAATTAGTTAACTGATGCAGAATCAATGTACACATCTCTGCTGTTATCAGACTACTGAATGGTCCTCCCATAAGCTAGTTCGGATCAGTTCAGTTTGTTGTCACATGTACCGAGGTACATTGAAAAGCTTTTGTTGCGTGCTAAGCAGTTATCGGAAAGACAATACATGTTTGCAATCCAGCCATTTACGGTGTGTAGATACATGATAAGGGAATAATGTTTAGTGCAAGGTAAAGCCAGTAACATCCGATCAAAGATAGTCCAAGGGTCACCAGTGAGGTAGATAGTAGTTCAGGACTGCTCTCGGGTTGTGGTAGGATGGTTCAGTTGCCTGATTACAGCTGGGAAGAAACTCTCCCTGAATTTGGACCTGAGCTATGTTCAATCTGTGAGGGCCAAACGGAGAAACTTTTCACACTTCTCTACCTTTTACCTTTTACGGGTGTAGTCCTGATCTTCCAACCTACCTAGTTGTGGTCATTGGAGATTTCCTTTCGACTTTTCTTTATCATTGGACTTTTTCCTTCAACTTTTTGTCTGCAACTTCAGAGTTGTAATGCTGTGCAAACACATCCGGCACTCTGGGGCACAACCTGTTGTATTTATGCACGGCTTAATTGTACTCATGAAGATCATGGTTGGCTTTGACCGGATAGCACGCAACAAAAAAAGCTTTTCTCTGTATCTCTCTCCACGCTGCGGTAACAAGACAATACCAATACATGCTGAAATGAAGCGCAAGTCATTTCGCACGGATAATATTGCTCCATTAAGTGTGACATTATCGAATCAAAATCATTGGGTCAGGCAGGTTTAATACAACATTTTGCAAATTGGCGTTAATTATAACAAGGACACCTTCAGGTGGGCACCTCGTCAGTGCACTCATCCTGTGCAGTGACATCGGTGGGAGCTTGCGTGCTTAGCCATTTTAATTCACATGGCGTGCATTACATGTTACATCCTGAACCTCATTATGCTAAAGAAAACAAATCAGATTATTAACAGTCTGAACGGTCCATAGGATATTCGTAGAAAGTGCCATCGCAATTCTGATTTATGGATGCGTCCGATTCATTAACAGTTACATTTTTTTAATGACAATATTATAGAATAGAATATAAAGCAGGGAATCTCGCCAAACTTCATAAAATTTCCAGGAATTCAAATAAATTACTATGTTCTTTAAAAAAAAAAATATGTGACAGGTGATATTTGAAAGCATTGCCATTGAGATGTTTCAGAGAATCTGTACTCATTTAATATTGATTTATAAGCAAACTGTCAGGCCTTTTTGCCAATTAAAATTTTAAAAGTTTTAGCCCTACGTCGAATCAAAATCCACACGGCTTCGCATTTTCCCTTTGGAGATTGGAAGTGTCTGTTAACAATACCCCCGGTGGGCGTCATGTTAAGGTTATTTCATTTGTAGGGAGCCTTAAACAGTTTTCAAAGATGCTGGCAGTATCCCAAGACAGCTTGGCTCTAATGAGCGATGGGAAGCAAATGCACTCTTGGTTGAGGACCAATGTTACATCACCCTGTGTTAATATAAAAAGTGGCAGCAATTGACAGCCGGTGCAGATTGCGGAGTCATAGTCATAGAGTGATACAGTGTGGAAACAGGCCCTTCGGCCCAACCTGCCCACACCGGACAACGCGTTTTTCACACACAGAGTGGTGAGTCTGTGGAATTCTCTGCCTCAGAGGGCGATGGAGGCCGGATCTCTGAATGCTTTCAAGAGAGAGTTAGATAGAGCTCTTAACGATAGCGGAGTCAAGGGATATGGGGAGAAGGCAGGGACGGGGTACTGATTGTGGATGATCACATTGAATGGCAGTACTGGCTCAATGGGCCTACGTCTGCACCTATTGTCTATGTCCCAGCTATACTAGTCCCACCTGCCTGCGTTTGGTCCATATCCATCCATCGTCCTATCCATGTACCTGTCTAACTGTTTCTTAAACGTTGGGATAGTCCCAGCCTCAACTACCTCCTCTGGCAGCTTGTTCCATACACCCACCACACTTTGTGTGAAAAGGTTACCCCTCAGATTCCTATTAAAATGTTTCCCCTTCACCTTGAACCAATGTCCTCTGGTCCTCGATTTCCCCACTCTGGGCAAGAGTGCATCTACCCGATTTATTCCTCTCTTTATATTTATCCTTAAGCAAATTGCTCTCTGTTTGGAACTGGAATAGTCAGGGCACAATTGAAGAAGATAGAGAGATTCAGAGATAGATAGATTCTTGATTAGTTGGTTATGGGGAGAAGGCAGGAGAATGGAGTTAGGAGGGAGATATAGTTGAATGGCAAGGTAGACGATGGGACGAATGGCCTAATTCTACTCCTATCCCACATGACCTTATGAAGAAAGGTTTCGACCCGAAATGCCACCCTTCTCTCCAGAGATGCTGCCTGTCCCGCTGAGTTACTCCAGCATTTAGTGTCCATTTCAGGGCACAATTAAGATCTCTTCTGAGATTGTGCTGAGGGAAGGTAAAGGGGAAAGCTGGTGGACATCAACAGTCACGAACTCTCCTCTTAAACCGCCCTAATGTTCCCGTGGGCGGCTCGGCAAGCGGAACACGTAGGCGCACGGAAGAGGAGGGGCGGCTGCTGGAGGTGACAGTGGACACGGCGGTGGTGTTGACGGAGGCAGCTGCGAGTGGCCCTACAGCGGCCGGGAAAGCTGCTGTAAAGATGCATAATAAGGGAATAACGTTTAGTGCAAGGTAAAGCCAGCATCGTCCGATCAAGGACAGTCCAAGGATCACCAAGGAGGTAGATAGTAGTTCAGCACTGCTCTCTGGTTGTGGTAGGAGATTCAGTTGCCTGATAACAGCTGGGAAGAAACTGTCCCTGAATCTGGACCTGAGCCATGTTCTATCTGTGAGGGCCTAACGGAGAAACCTGTGGATGTCTCCAGCACCACAAGTTGTTGTCATGAATAAAGACTGGAGATACTGAGCTTGCATTCTGTGGAACAGAAGAAAGTGAAATACAATTGAGATCTATAAAATTGTAAGGGTCCAAGGCACAGAATGTAAGAAAAAAAACTGTTTCCTTTAGCAGACTGACAATAGCCAGAAGATATAAATTAAAGTAATCGGTTGGGAGGAAATTAGAACAATTTATTTTCAGTCAGAGGCCAGAACTCACTCGCTAGAAGGCTGATAAAGTCTGAAACTTTAATGGACTTGAAATCCACCAGTCTGAAGAAGGGTCGCAACCCAAAACGTCACCCATCCTTCTTCTCCGGAGATATTACCTGATCTCCTGAGTTACTCCAGCGCTTCGTGTCTATCTTTGAAAACCACTCAGATGTGCATGAGAGGGCTCTGGTTTGGAAACCCAGGAATCAGACTGGGAGAGTCTTGGGCAGACTCTCATCTCATTTGTTACTCAACATAGATTTAAATGATGGTAGATTGCCAGATTTGAGTCTATTTTTAAGATAGTCTACGGTAATGTTGTAATGAGAGCCACGCAACTGATTGAAGGGAAGGATTCACAGAGATCCATGGACTGCGGTTAATTGGACTGAAGGTAGACACAAAAGGTGGACAGGCAGCATCTCTGGAGAGAAGGAATGGGTGACGTTTCAGGTCGTGACCCTTCTTCAATTGAACATGCTCTATCAGCATCTGTGGAGGGAATGGACTAGCGACGTTTTAGAGCCGGGGCCCCTTCTTCAGACTGATGGAACCTTGAGCTTGGTACCTTGACCTGTCTCCCTCTTTTCCTTAAAGACCAACACAATAGAACTAGTTTAGAGGGATATGGGCCAAACGCAGGCAGGTGGGACTAGTGTACATGGGGCATGTTGGCCTGTGTGGGCAAGTTGGGCTGAAGGGCCTGTTTCCATGCTCTAAGACTCCATGACCCTATGAGTCTACACTGGCTCAATGAGCAGATAGCTTGAGGTGAAGATGACCCACCTGTCATCGTGATCATTGAACTGTTGGATCGATACAGTTCACCTGTTTCACTGTTATCGTTCATTACTTTTTTACTTGCGGGCATTTTTGAAAAAAACACCACGAGCTAGCTGAGGCCTCGGGTACGCAGAGACTACTCTCGAGCATGAAGGAGAGTGTGAGTCGAGGGCAAACTCACCAGAACTCACGGATTAGGTCACCCAAGTGGGACAGGCCCTTAGGTTTACAGTCTGAGGCTTTATCAGCTTAACTAACAGAAACCAACCCTTTAGAACATGTCTGGAGTGATGGACCTTAAAGCCAAATTTAGCCACACCATCTTTAGTTGAGTTCAGAGATACAACATGGAAACAGGCCCTTCAGCCCACCAATCATCTGTACACTAGTACTCTGTTAGTCCCACTTTTGGAAGGTACACACTTGGGGCATTTAATAGAGGCCAATTATTCTACAAACCTTCATGTCTTTTTGAAATGGGAGGAAACTGGAGCACCCGGAGGATACGCACGAGGTCACATGGAGAACGTGCAAACTCCACACTGACAGCACCCGAGGCCAGGATCGAACCTGGTTCTCTGGCTCCGTGAGGCAGCGGCTCTACCACTGTGCCTCCCCCGGCCATCGTCAGTCATGGGTGCACATGGAATCATCTCATTCCCCAAGCCAGGAGAATTCACAGCTCATTCAAGGCCAACAACCACGCTCCTGCCTTGTGCATTCCGTTGGGAAGGGCCTGTGGCAGCAGGATCATGCCGACCCACCAAGGGAAAGCTTTGAGGATCGGATCTCTTGCCAACCTTGTGCAGGGATTTCTATTTCTGTTCAAGCACAATAAGTCAGCAGAGAATCGTTGAGGTGCTAACAAAGGCCAAGCAGCGGTGGGACAACTTGGTGCTGCACAGGAGCAAGAGCGTTCGTTAAAGGAGGGGCTCAAAACGACACTGAACACAGTGTGTAATGCACTCATTATCCCTGCTGCACAGCTGTTGCTGCCAATGATGCCCTCTGGGCCACTGCTGTCTTCAGCTCTCACCACCCTTCTCCACTAGGGTCTTAGTCTGAAGAAGGGTCTCGACCCGAAACGTCACCCATTCCTTCTCTCCAGAGATGCTGCCTGTCCCGCTGAGTTACTCCAGCTTTTTGTGTTTATCTTTGGTTTAAACCAGTATCTGCAGTTCCTTCATACACAGGTGACTAGTTTAGTTTAGTTTACTTTAGAGACGCCACAGAAACAAGCCCTTTGGCCCACCGAGTCCACACCGACCAGTGATCCCCGCACACTAACACTATCCTACACACACACTAGGGACAATTTACACTTATATCAAGTTAATTAACCTACAAACCTGTACGTCTTTGGAGTGTGGGAGGAAAACGAAAATCTTGGAGAAAATCCACGCAGGTCACGGGTGGGATGTACAAACTCCGTACGGACAGCGCCCGTAGTCGGGATCGAACCCGGGTCTCCGGCGCTGTAAGGCAGCAACTCTACCGCCGTGCCGCCCTGGGTCTCGTCAATACTTTGCCCCTCACCTGCGTACAGTCCCCTGCCATCAGCGGCTGCTAAACCAATTAAGCTTTTGGCAAGCACCGTGCAACAGACTGTCGAAAGGCCCAGTGGTAAATGGCAAGGCCTTGATGTTGCCTGTGACACTGGGAAAGGCTGTTCTCCCACTGAACACCGAGCCAGTTAATGTTTAATTGCAAGAAAAATCCATATTAACTTGACGCTCAGCCAAAGGATGCAGCTTCCCAGGGGTACGTAAACTCCAATTTAGCAGGTAAGTTAATTGACAGCTGGTTGTATTAATTTCATCCAGTATAATATTGTTCCCAGCAAATTGAACACAGACTTGAACCAGCAGCAGCAGATTTAAATGAAACTGTTCACAATTTCTGCCCCGTATTTTGCGTACA
Source organism: Okamejei kenojei (assembly GCA_035221665.1). NCBI lineage: Eukaryota > Metazoa > Chordata > Chondrichthyes > Rajiformes > Rajidae > Okamejei > Okamejei kenojei. The sequence continues at coordinate 22,593,729 of CM069164.1, forward strand.
ATGCAGCAGTGATAACTGTGAGGGAAAAGGAAATAATCTCTTGCGTTGATTCAATTAAATCACCCCACAAAGGTCCAGCTCGCTTGTTGTTGCGATGGCTGCGTAATTGATTATTGTCGGTTAAAGTATGCCAGCGAGCTTCAACGCTCCTTTAAACCAGCTCACTGAAACGAGGCAACGTCAGGTTGGCAACTGTGTCTCCGTCTCCCTGGACTCTGAGTCTGAAGAAGGGTCTCGACCCGAATCGTCACCCATTCCTTCTCTCCAGAGATGCTCCATCATACTCCATCAGTTTGTGTCCATCTTCAGAATACGTATGGGGGCTTTCAAATGTTCTGACTTCACCTGTCAAGAAACTTCAATTCTCACATTTAGTCACAAAGTCATCATTGTCAGCCAGTGTTCAAGAGGGCGTGATCACTGCACATGTTGGTAAGTTATAGTTGGAATGGTGGATGTATTACTGCTATTAGTTTATTGCATTATTGATTATTATTGATTATTATATATTTATCTGTGTGTTGTTGCATTTATGAGCCTGCAGAAAGTAAGAATCTCATTGTTTGATTGTTGGTACGTGTGGCAATTAAACACTCTTGACACTCTTGATGTATTGTGAATGTGGAACGAATGTCAGGCTGATTTCAATGACAAGTCATGGACCAACATGACAAGTACACAGGGAGTCCGGAACTGTGCTTCCTTTGTGCACTGAGCAGTGTCACAAATGTTATCTCATAAAATGTCACAACAAACAAACTTGAAATACAATTTATTCATGGATTACACCTTTTAATGTAACAGAATATTCCTGATCGCTACACAAGAGAGTTAACATCTCAAGGGACCAGCACAATTGTAGTTGTTATCAAGGTAGGTGACAGGACATTTGATAGATCTAAGGAAGAGAGAGAGAACGAGGGGTGGGACTTTAACAAGACTAGGATTGGTGTTGGTTTGTTCATGTCTTGCACCAAGATACAGTGAAAACTTTGCATGTTATTCAGTCAAATCATTCCATACGAGTGCAATCAGGCCACACGCAAGTACAACAGGTGGTGCAAAGAGAAAAATAACTGAGTGCAGAATATAGTTACAAAAACAGAGGAAGTGCAATTAAAAAAATGCAATGTCTGCAATGAGGTAGGCTGGGAGATTGAGACTCTACCCTTAGCTTGTGAGAGGTCCGTTAGTAGTCTGGTAGTTGTAGTATGAGTAGACTGATAACAGCAGGGAAAAGGTTGTTCCTTAACCTGGAGGTACATGCTTTCAAGCTTTTGTATCTGTTGTCCAACGGGAGAGGTGAGAAGAGTGAATGATCTGGGTGTGCGTGGTCCTTGATTACATTGGCTGCTTTCCCAAGGCAGCATGAAGTATTAGATGGAGTCAACGCTGGGGAGGCTCGCCCACCCAGAGTGGAAGGAATGGGTCGGAGGGTCAATAAGCAGACCGGCTACTGGAGGAACTGCACTGCCTCGATGGTGTAGTTGGCCGCTGGAGGCCCTGCAACAGCCTGGGACTTGGCTGGACCGGCGCTGATCCAAGAGGCCGAGCGCGCGGACTGGACGCGGCCTACAGCGCGCGGGGCAGCGGTGGAGGACAGCACGGCTTCACTTGGTCCGACTGACTCAGCAACACAGCCTGGACAACGGGTCTTCATGGCCAGCCTTCAAGAACCCTGCACGTACAAACTGGGACTTGAACATGGCATCAAAATGGTGTATGTGTATACTGGCTCAGTGTACTACTGCTGTACACCTGTACTGTATCCGAGATGGGTCTTTATTCTTTGGAGCGCAGAAGGTTAAGGGGGGACTTGATTGAGGTCTTTAAAATGATGAAAGGGATAGACAGAGTTGACGTGGATAAGCTTTTCCCATTGAGGGTAGGGAAGATTCAAACAAGAGGGCATGACATGAGAATTAAGGGACAGAGGTTTCGGGGTAACGTGAGAGGGAACTTCTTTACTCAGAGGGTGGTGGCTGTATGGAATGAGCTTCCAGCAGAAGTGGTGGAGGCAGGATCGATTTTAACATTTAAAAGTAAAGTGGATAGGTATATGGACGGGAAGGGAATGGAGGGGTATTGTCTGAGTGCAGGTAGATGGGACTAGGGGAAAACTAAATGGTCGGCACGGACTGGAAGGACCGAGAGGGCCTGTTTCTGTGCTGTAATTGTTATATGGTTTTATGGTTATATGCTTATCTAAGATGTATCTGTGCTATTCTATAGTGATACGTGTGGCTGAACTGTGTACAAAAAGATTATTTATTTATTTATTTATTTTTTAAAAACTTTATAAAAAAGTTATTTATAAAAATCTTTATAAAAAACTTCCTTTTTTAATTTATTTTTATTGGAGGAAAAAAATACAGTGCATCTGATGTATTGCATTACATTTATCTCCATTTTGCTTTTTATATATAAACAAAATAACCCTTACCCACCCTCCCTAAACACCCCTTGGCAGCTAATGAGTTCACAATACAAACATATCACAAATACAAATGCACAAATGCGGTTCCCGGAGGTTTTTGTCAGTCTCCCTAATGGTCGAAAGTGGTTTCCGTTTAAAACATCGGTAATTTTTTAGTCAAAGCCGGTTGCGATGCTAGTTGAAGGGGGTTGCCGGAGGACAAAAACCTCCGAGAACCTCCGGGAACTGCACGGAAACCTTGGGTGGGGTGCAAAGTCTCCAGAGGTTTCTGTTCAGGCTTTCTAAGTGGGACAGGCGCATTAGGAATTGAGTGAATCATCTTAGTTTAGTTTGGTTTGGTTTAGAGATACAGCGCAGAAACAGGCCCTTCGACCCACCAGCGATCCCCCCACACACTAACACTATCCGACACACACTAGGGACAATTTACAATTTTACCAAGCCAAATAACCTGCAAACCTCTACGTCTTTGGAGTTTGGGGGGAAACTGGAGCACCTGGAGAAAACCCACGTATGTCACGGGGTGAACGTGCAAACTCCGTGCAGACAGAACCCATCATCAGGATCGAACCCGGGTCTCTGGCGCTGTAAGACTGCAACTCTACCGCTGCGCCACTGTGCTGGTCTCTTGAGCTTTTTTTCCCCCTACGAATTCCCTAAATGTTTGCTTATTTATAAAATAAGTCTGCTCATCTTAACTCTGGACAACGTTGTACCTGAGATCAGTAGTTACAACCACCACAGTCAGAGGATACCAACACAAACAGTAGCAATAAATAATAATGTTTAAAAAACAGAGATTATTCGAGGAATTAAAAGAGAGTGCAGAGAGGATGATGCTTGGACTAGAGGGCCTGAGCTATAGAGGGAGCTTGGCGCGGTGGATTTGTTGCCTTACAACACTGGAGACCCGGGTTCGATCCTGACTACGGGTGCTGTCTGTACGGAGTTTGTACGTTCTCCCTGTGTCCGTGTGCGTTTTCTCCGGGTGCTCTGGTTTCCACCCACACTCCAAAGACGTGCAAGTCTGCAGCTTAATTGGTTTCGGTAAAATTGTAAAATTATTCCTAGTGTGCAGGATCGTATTAGTGCACATAGATTGGTGGTGGGCCTGGATTCGGTGGGCCGAGGGGGTCTGTTTCTCTAAACTAAAATTAACCACCATTCTGCCTCCTATTCAAAAGCTGTTGCCTTTATCTGAGGAACTGTGTCAAAAAAAGGGAAATGGTTGATTTGCCCTTTATCGTTGCATTATCAATGAACCTCCGGAGGGATTTTAATCAAGGAATCTGAATTATGAATGATTTCTGCCCATTTTCCTCAAGGCATCTTGTATCATTGGGACTGTGAGCCAGAATGAGTTTCAGCTGTCTCGGGGACAAATGAATTCTGATGTAAATAAATGTCTATGCAATGTGAATGGGAAAATGTAAAGGCCTGACAAGCATTTATGTTTTGGAGTTAACATAATAAGAGAAAAGGGATGGGTGGCGTTTCGTGTCGGAACCCTTCTTTAGACCGGTCTGAAGGAGGGTTCCGACCAGAAACTTCACCCATCCTTTTTCTCCAGAGATGCTGCCTGACCCGCCGAGTTACTCCAACACTCTTTATACCATCTATCTTCGGTATAAACCAGCATCTGCAGTTCCTTGCCTCGCAAGCTTGTATGTCTCCGTCGATATCTAATTGCATTTGTACCTTTTACTTTATGAAAGTTGACACACATGACATTGTGAATTTTATCAGGTTGTGGTTAAAACAAGTCATGGAAACATAGAACTGCAGATGTTGGCCAATGCACAAAAAGGATACAAAGTGCTGGAGTAATTTAGCAGTTCAGGAAACATCTCTGGTAGAACATGGATAGGTGACGATTCGGGTCGGGACCCTTCTCAGGATCCCCACCTGAAACATCAACTAACCATGTTCTACAGAGATGCTGCCTGACCTGCTGAGTTACTCCAGCACTTTGTGTAGTTTTGTGCTTGGAACAAAATCAGTAATTAACAGAAAAGACAACAATAACATCTGTTGTCCCCAAACTCAATAGATTTCTTCTGACTTGGATTTATTTTCAGTTGGTAACATGATGAATGTTGGGAATATTACTTGTTCAGTACCATTAAGACTTGACTTACATTGTGCGAATAAGCACGTTATATAACCAAGCTCACCTTGAAACACAGACAAAATATACGAGTTGGCTGACAGTGAGATTTAAGGTGATCATTAAACTGCAAGGCTCTGATGCAGATGATTTCCACTTGGGATTCTGTTGGGACAACTACCTCCTGTAAACACTCAGGTTTCAAGCTCGTTTGCATGCTTGGCATGAGTTTAGAAACATAGAAACATAGAAACATAGAAAATAGGTGCAGGAGTAAGCCATTCAGCCCTTCGAGCCTGCACCGCCATTCAATATGATCATGGCTGATCATCCAACTCAGTATCCCGTACCTGCCTTCTCTCCATACCCCCTGATCCCTTTAGCCACAAGGGCCACATCTAACTCCCTCTTAAATATAGCCAATGAACTGGCCTCAACTACCTTCTGTGGCAGAGAATTCCAGAGATTCACCACTCTCTGTGTGAAAAATGATTTTCTCATCTCGGTCCTAAAAGATTTCCCCCTTATCCTTAAACTGTGACCCCTTGTCCTGGACTTCCCCAACATCGGGAACAATCTTCTTGCATCTAGCCTGTCCAACCCCTTAAGAATTTTGTAAGTTTCTATAAGATCCCCCCTCAATCTTCTAAATTCTAGCGAGTACAAGCCGAGTCTATCCAGTCTTTCTTCATATGAAAGTCCAGACATCCCAGGAACCAGTCTGGTGAACCTTCTCTGTACTCCCTCTATGGCAAGAATGTCTTTCCTCAGATTTGGAGACCAAAACTGTACGCAAACTGTTTCCCCCTTTCTCTCTCCTGCTGCACTGAACGGAGTTACGACAAGCTTCCTACTCTAGGAAATTCATCTTCATCCTTGTTATCAAATCCCACCACGGCTTTGCCATTCCCCTCCCTTTAAACTCACCCAATCCCACAGCATTCAGTTATATCTCTCATTCTCCAGTCCTGCTCTTTTGAACACCATACTGCCTCTGGAATGATATTCGTTCAAAGGACGCGGGCTTTGAAGGCTGAGCCAGCATTTAATTGATGAGAGACACAAAGTGCCGGAATAACTCAGCGGGTCAGGCAGCATCTCTGGAGAAAATCGATGGGTGACATTTGGGCCGGAACCCTTCTGCAGACGGACGAAGTGTTCCGACCTGAAATGTTACCCATCCTTTTATCACCGGAGATACTGCCTGATCCGCTGAGTTACTCCAGCACTTTGTGCCTATCTTTGGTATAAACCAGCATTGCAGTTCCTCCCATCATTTAAATTGCCCTTCCCTAACGGCCCTTGAGAGGCGTGGTGCGATGCTTTGTTGAACTGCTGCAGCCCTTGAGGGATGACACACTAAAGGAAGGTAGACAAAAGTGCTGGAGAAACTCAGCGGGTGCGGCAGCATCTATGGAGCGAAGGAAATAGGCAATTGCCTATTTCCTTCGCTCCATAGATGCTGCCGCACCCGCTGAGTTTCTCCAGCACTTTTGACTACCTTCGATGTTCCAGCATCTGCGGTTCCTTCTTGAACATGACACACTAAAGGGCCTGTCCCACTTGGGCGTTATTTGCGCGTCATTTACCCGACATAATTTACGCCTCACGACACACGACGCGATATGCCTCACGACACACGGCGCGCATGGTGCGTGGTGAGATGTGGTGGCGTAGGCAGTCATACGCGGTCGCACGCGGCGCCCCAGGATTTTGGGATTCACAAAATCTTCGCGCGCCTCCTGCATGACGCGCAAATGACGCCCTCCACAATACTCTGCTGTTCCATGTTGTGTGCTCTATAAATCAAGTTGTTAGATCTAAATGAATAAATGGCGTAAACTGCTTCCAGTGCTGCGTCCACCTTTCTGCTGGCACAGTGGCGTAATGGCAGAGCTGCTGCCGTACAGCGCCAGCGACCCGGGTTCGATCCCGACTACGGGTGCTGTCTGTATGGAGTTTGAAAGTTCTCCCCACGAACTGCGTGGATCTCCTCCCAGAACTTCAGTTTCCTCCCACACTCCAAAGACGTGCAGGTTTGTCGGTTAATTGGCTTGATACAAAATGTAAGAAATCATCCCCAGTGTGTGCAGGGTAGTGTTAATGTGCGGGGATCGCTGGTCGGCGGGGACTCGTTGGGCCAAAGGGCCTGTTTCCACGCAGTATCTCTAAACTAAACTAAACTAAACTAAACCTCTGAAACCTTATCCATTGACCGATGCCTTCGGCACCAGAGAGGACATGGTTACCCTTGGCTCGATCAATAAGAGTGATTGTTATGAGGATTCAACGGCCACAAAAGCAAAGGCGATTTCTCCTATTCCTTTGTGCAGGATGCATATATGATGATGCAGTGAAGTGCACACAAACGCAACGCCAATCGCAGTATAATGATATTCATCATCACTGTGAGGATCGAATTGAAGAAATTTCAATTTTAAAGAGAATTCTAAGAGGACTGTCACCACCTGTAGTAAGGACACTCCATAGCAGACATTCAACCTTCAACGCCTGCCGTGAGTATTGTAATTCCAGCAATCTATCAACGGAAACAAGAATAATTCCCGTCCGCTCTGACTCACAATTTGATGCTGAAACCAAAGAGTACAATGATTCAAATTTAGATTCAGCATTATGGTTTGTCAGTGTATAAAATTATTTTATTCTGAGCTTTATTACTTCTGCCCAGTGGAAGGCCTCTCGCTGGCTGCCTGTTATATTATCTCAGTTACTGCATTGTGGGAGACAAATTTCATTGTTTCCTTGTTCCTGGACAAGGCTTCTGTGAGAAATGTATGTCATTCACGCATGGCTGTCACAGACAATGTAATGGATCCTTCTCCGCACTTAGCCCAAGAATGGGAGGGTTTGCGGATTCAGGCTTTGCAGTTTCGTGGGGAACAGTCCTCAACTATTCTTGATTCTCTTTCAGAAACTGCTGTATGACGGATTTAAGAGATTTCCACCTTTGCCTTTAAGTACTGGAAAATCCGGAAAGCATTTCAACTTATCTTCCCGGCCTATTTTAGTTTAGTTTAGTTTAGAGATACAGCACTGAAACAGGCCCTTCGACCCACCAAGTCCACACCGCCCGGTGATCCCCGCACTCTAACACTACCCGACACACACCAGGGACAATTTACATTTATACCAAGCCAATGAACCTACAAACCTGCACGTCTTCGGAGTGTGGGAGGGAACCGAAGATCTCGGAGAAAACCCACGCGGGTCATGGAGAGAACGTACAGACTCTGCACAGACAGCGCCCGTAGTCAGGATCGAACCCGGGTGTCCGGTGCTGTAAGGCAGCAACCCTACCACTGCGCCTTGTGAAGTCAATGTGAATATTTCTTCAAATGTTCAAGGCATGATTTGTTCAACAATATTTATCTCTGACACGTTGATTAATTTTGCCATAAAATATTAATATTAACATAGAAACATAGAAACATAGAAACATAGAAACATAGAAACATAGAAATTAGGTGCAGGAGTAGGCCATTCAGCCCTTCGAGCCTGCACCGCCATTCAATATGATCATTGCTGATCATCCAACTCAGTATCCCGTACCTGCCTTCTCTCCATACCCTCTGATCCCCTTAGCCACAAGGGCCACATCCAACTCACTCTTAAATATAGCCAATGAACTGGCCTCAACTACCCTCTGTGGCAGAGAGTTCCAGAGACTCACCACTCTGTGTGAAAAAAGTCTTTCTCATCTCGGTCTTAAAGGATTTCCCCCTTATCCTTAAGCTGTGACCCCTTGTCCTGGTCTTCCCCAACATCGGGAACAATCTTCCTGCATCTAGCCTGTCCAACCCCTTAAGAATTTTGTAAGTTTCTATAAGATCCCCTCTCAATCTCCTAAATTCCAGAGAGTATAAACCGAGTCTATCCAGTCTTTTTTCATAAGACAGTCCTGACATCCCAGGAATCAGTCTGGTGAACCTTCTCTGCACTCCCTCTATGGCAATAATGTCCTTCCTCAGATTTGGAGACCAAAACTGTACGCAATACTCCAGGTGTGGTCTCACCAAAACCCTGTACAACTGAAGTAGAACCTCCCTGCTCCTGTACTCAAATCCTTTTGCTATGAAGCTATACTATGTAAGAACAGGCATAATTCAAATTACAAAGTCAATTTTAAACTACTAGTCTGAGAAATATCGTCTGCCAATTCTCTCCACAGATTTGCTGAGTTCCTCCAGCACTTTGTGTTTTGCTCATGATCCCAGCATCTGCAGTTCCTTGTGTCTCCACTGAACTACTGGATCAGCCGTATGTATATGAGCTCTTCATATTTCGATTGGGTAAGTCTGTCAGGCCGCTGTTTTGGCCTTTCTACTAGTTGCTGGCAATCTGAGTCCGCAGGGTTCCCCTCTCACATCAATAATATTGCCTTTCTGGGTGTGGACGGATAGCAGGCAAATCCACAATTGTTCTTGAAGGCATTGCTCGGGACCCAACTTTTGTGTTAGTCAGGCTGCCCATCATAGATTCATAGGCTCAGTGGATAGTATAGTGAGCTAGTTTAAAATCATAGCCACGGACAATATGTTTCATTTAGTTCCACGTGAGCGTGTGGTGTGGATGGGCAGTATTCAAGAACTCGTTCAGACTCGCATGCAAACCTTGAGCCATATAGAATCTTGCAATAATAGTCATCTAGCACCGAAATAGGCCGTTTAGCCCAACTTTCCCACGCTAACCCAGATGCCCCATTTGTCTACATTTTTTCCCATATCTAAAACCTTTCCTATTCATGTACATGTCCAAGTGTCTTATAAATGATGTTATAGTACCTGCCTCAACTACCTCTTCATGCAGCTCATTCAATATACGCACCACCCTCTGAAAAAGTTGTCCTCCAGGTCCATATCAAACCTTGCCCCTCGAGTACCTTAAACATATGTCCCCTGGTTCTTCAATCCTTTACTCTGGGTGAAAGGCTCTGTGCATTCACCCCATCTAGTCCTCTCATATCTCAAACTACCACAGGGAACTTCATGTTGTTGCCATTCTTTACCATCCTCAACCCTTACTCTGCCTGGGATAGACCATGGTTGGTGTGTTGAGGAAGGCGTTGGAGTCCCCACGTATGGATGTCAGCTTTTGGTCTGAACTGCTGACGTATTGTCATATCATCTCTTCCCCTTGTTCTCGATTTTGTTCCCGAACAACAGGTTAATTTATATCGGGTTAGCAAATGAAGAGTTATAATTTGATCATCTAAAACAGCTCTTCTGAAGGGATCTGTTGAAAGTAGAGAAAAATAAACAACAAATAAAGGAGGACAGCTAAAAGTAAACCTTGACTTTATCCTCATGTTGAAGGCAATGTGCCTGAGATTAAAACCCTCATCATCATTGGCAGTCACCCCACTAAAGTCAGCCATTATCCTCCGCCTGTCCCACCGTTGAGGACTTGGTTGAAAACCCTCAAAGCCCTGCACACTCAATAGTTTAGTTTAGTATTTTTGAGGTACAGTGTAGAAACAGGATGGAACCCGGGTCTCTGGCGCTGTCTGGCAGTAGCTCTACTGCTGCGCCATTCACACAAAGCGAACAAAGTATCTCCTGTTCCTGGCGTGGCAGCTCAGTATAATGGTGCTGGCAATCGGTGTAAAACCTGATGACAAGTCTCAATAAAGTTCCTGTAATGCTCGACTCCAAAGCTTATCTTAAAGAAAAACTGATTTCAAATTCACAGCTTCCACTGGTGGGACTTGTATGTGGGTTCTCTGAATTATTAATCCAGTCCTTTGGATTACAATGTGGTGTCTTCAAAGATGTACTACCTGGCTTCCCCTCCCAGAGAGGGTATGATACAGCATTGAGACGGGTCCCACACGCATCTAACACCCCAGTTACATCTGAATATTAATCTGCACACAGAACTCACCAGGAGTTTGCAACATTTACCAAACTTATAATTTATAAATACAGCTTTGAAGTTACCTCATATCGCTCCCGATATTTTCCATCATAAAGGAAGGCTTTGATGTTTTTGAGTTTTCACTTTTCACTTTGGTTCAGTTCAGGGAAGTTGTCGTGTTTGGCCAAATTGAATAATTTTGTTTATTTTGAAAATAAAAACCTTCAGCCAAAAGATACATTATTTATTCATCTCTTTCGGTCTCTAAGTTCAACTAAATCAAAATTACAGTGAAGCCGTGGGCTAATGTAATCTGCCTCTGCACTAAGGCTGCAATGTAAATCACCAAACCACACTCTTTTCTTGTCCTATTGTTTGGGCAAAATGGAACTAATGCAGCAAAGATTTAAGAGTATGTTGCCAGGACTCAGTAGCCGGAGTTATAGGGAGAGGTTGCGCAGGTCAGGACTTTATCCCTTGTGGTCGGAAGGGACTGGTTTCCAGAGGGGTAGAATGGACATTGTGGGCTGAATGGATTCTTGGGCTGGTGGCTCAGTCACTCAAGCCTATTGTGCTGGCAGCTCACTCACTCACGGCTGGTGGGCTGGCAGTTGACTCACGGCTATTCCTTGAAATTCCATTTCAAGCAGGGTGCAAGGCCACAATATTCAAGTGCAGTTTCTTACCACTTCAAGCAGGGTGCAAGGCCACCAAATTCAAGTGCAGTTCCATACCATTTCAAGCAGGGTGCAAGGCCACTAAAGACAGCGAGTCATGACCTCTCCCTCCTCCATCTTGCAGAGACTAAGCCACGCCCACACTTCTGGGTTTATAGTCCCTCCCCGCCTCCCACCAGAAGGGGCATGGTCTTCATGGCGTGATTGACAGGAGAGAGAATATCGACATTTTTAAACACTAATAACTCTTTTATTTTTCATCGATGGGAAAAATCCTCGGCATCTGATGAGCGGAGGGGGACTCGGAGTAAGATGGCCAAAAATCACAGCCGTACGTGGTAGCGCTTTTTCGAAAATCAATATAAAGCGCAAACAGGAAGTGGTCAAGATTATACTTTTAATTATATACAACGCAAGGCAACTTTAATTTGGATAATGCAACTTTAATTAGGCAAGGCAACTTTAATTAGGCAAAGCAACTTTAATTAGGCAAGGCAACTTTATTTAGGCAACACAGCTTTAGCATTTCCAAACCAAAGGCAACACAGCTTTAGCATTTCCAAACCAGAGGCAACACATCTTTAGCATTTCCAAACTATATTTTCAAACCACATTAATGGCACTGACAGGTCAGTAAAACCACTCACAGCTTAGTAGACATGTGTTCAGTGTTCGTCACAGCTCAGACTGAGAGACGTGACCCTCTCCCCCCCCCCCATCTTGCAAAGACTGACTGAGGCACTCAACACTTCTGGGTTTTAGTCCCTCCGGATGGGGCGTGGCCTTCAGGAGAGAGAATCTCAACATTTTTTAAACACTAACAACTCTTTTATTTTTCATCGATGAGAAAAATCCTCTTGTCTTGCGCAGCGGAGGGGGACTGAGTAAGATGGCCAAAAATCACAGTGGTAAGTGGCAGCGTTTTTTCTAAAATCAATATATAGGACAACAGGAAGTGGTCAAGATCAGACTTTTAGTAACATAGATTGTCACATGTACCGGCAATGGAAGAACAACATTCCTACTTGCTGCAAGTTTACAGGCGCGTTAACACAATAACACAAAAATAAATATATAACAATCAAAAATACAATACATTAATAACCATAACACTAGGTCACCATAATAGTGCAAAAACCAAAGACACAGTCCATCGATGATGATGGTTCCTGAGGTTCATAAGGCCATAAGTAATCCGAGCAGAATTAGGCCATTCGGCCCATCAAGTTTACTCCGCCATTTAATCATGGCTGATCTATCTCTCCCTCCTAACCCCATTCTCCTGCCTTCTCCCCATAAACATCTGACACCCGTACTAATCAATAATTTATCTACCTCTGCTTTAAAACAATCCATTGACTTGGCCTCCACAGCCTTCTGTGGCAAAGAATTCCACCGATTCACCACCCCACAACAAGGTTAGCATTGTGCAGTGTTCAAGAGCCTGATGGCTACCGGGAAGAAGCTGTTTTTGAGCCTGGAGGTCACAGTTCCCAGTTTTCAAGCTTGTGCTCTGTACAAACATGTTAAGACATTGCAGCAAGGCTACTTTGAAATCTGCCATGAAATGGGTTTAGCACCAAAAGACATGCTGCCAGTCACAATGTCCCAATGGGTTTCTTTGCTTGAGTCTATTCTCATCTTGGTTTAACACTGGAGAACACTCGCAATATTTGCAGCAGGTTACACAGTCCCCGGAGCCAAATACCTCAGACTGAGCAAATCGTTTCTTCACACGTTATCATGCATCGTTTGATTTCTCGCCCCGCTTCTGCTCATGCTTACACTCTTCAATTTTTATATAACCATCCATATAACTGGCCAGCGTATTCCACAAGCGTAGAGGCACAAGAGACTGCAGATGCTGGAACTGGAGCAAAACATAACCGCTGGAGGAACTCAGCGGATCAGGCCACGTCAGTGGAAGGAAAGCATGCAAATAGACGCCACATAAAGGGCACAGACAAAATGAGAAAGTATACCATGCGGGTCCTCCTCTTTTTCCCGGCGGCGTGTCCTCCGATGCCCACATGGTTCATCCTCGACCGCCAACACCCTCAACGGCAGCCGCACTGACCTCGTCCACGACCGCCGCCGGGACCCCTCCGCAGCGCCGACCCAGGCCTCAACCCCAGCCGTGGGCTCCGTCGACCCAGGCTCCATTGGCCGCGGGCGCCAGCCCCCACCCGCGAGGCTCCGGATCTGCCTCTGACCAGCGGGACTTCACCGCCCGGCTCCTCTACAGCCTCACGGGAGCCATCCATCTCTCTCTACCCACTGACCTCTCTACCCACTGACTTAAGCATAGAGGCATACCACATGGAAACAGTTAGCAATGGCAGTTTCTGTTCTGAACATGACTGTTTAGTTTAGTTTAGAGATACACAGCACGAAAACAGGCCCTTCGGCCCACCGGGTCCGTGTCAACCAGCGATCCCCGCACATCAATGCACACTAAGGACAATTTTTTTTTTAACATTTACCAAGCTAATTTACCCTACACACCTGTACGTATTTGGAGTGTGGGAGGGAACCGAAGATCTGGGAGAAAACCCACGCAAGTCACGGGGAGAACGTACAAACACCGTACAGACAACACCCGGGCGTAGTCGGGATCGAACCCGGATCTCCGGCGCTGCAAGCGCTGTGAGGCAGCAAGTGGTGCGCCACCGTGGTGGGATTTACTGTGGAAGACAAGAAGGTGGGGGCTTCAGAGGAGATGGGATTTGGCAGACTATGAACTGTGTCTATTATTCCCAGTCTGTGGTCTGTCCCCCACGACTTTCCAACTTGTTCTCCTTTGATCTCGTTATATTCCACATTCATTCAGAAGCACCGTAGAAAGTTGTAAGGGAAGGTGAATTACATACATATTTTATGAACTGTGCTGAAATAGAGAAAGATGTTGGGAAAGATCTTGTGAGGCATCTTATTCAGTGCCAGGTCGATGTAAATCATATGTTCTTGGAGCTTTCAATATTTCTCACTTGCAGATATTCAGATAAGCCCTTAATGTGCAAAACCATCGCAATTTATTCTGCAGATTTTTTAATAGAATCAAAGGAGGCAGGGTGATGTGAAAAAGAGATGCTGCTGAAATGTTTCCATCTGAGCAACTTGGCTCCAATAGCTGGAAATATTGTAAATGTTTGCCAGTATTCAATCAAGCTGATTTAGCAAGAGAAGCCTTCGTCTTCCTCATGACTGTTTCCTACAGTACAATGGAGCTCTTAACACCTTCCATCTGCAGCATCTCTGGAGAAAATCAACAGGTGACCCTCCTTCAGACCAAAACGTCGCCTATTCTTTTTCTCCAGAGATGTTGCCTGACCCACTGAGTTACTCCAGCATTTTGTGTTTATCTTTGGTGTAAACCAGCATCTGCAGTTCCTTTCAACACCTTCCTTAGAGTCTTAGTCTTACAGCATGGAAACAGGCCCTTCAGTCCAACATGTCCCATCTACACTAGTCCCACCTGCCTACATTTGGCACATATCCCCATAAATCTGTCCTATTCATGTACCTGTCTCAATGTTTCTTAAATGTTGTGATAATACCTTCCTCAATTACCTCCCCTGGCAGCTCGTTCTATACAACCTCCACCCTTAGTGTAAAAAAGTTACCCCACGGATTCCTATTAAATCTGTTCCCCCTCACCTTAAACCTATGTCCTCTGGTTCTCGATTCCCCATACTCTGGGCAAGAGACTCTGGGCGTCTACCCGATCTATTCCTCCCATGATTTTATACACCTCTATAAGATCACCCCTCAGCCTCCTGCGCTAGCCTCCAAGCAATAGAGTCCCAGCCTGCTCAACCTCTCCCTGGAGCCCGGGCCCTCAGGTTCTGGCAACATCCTCGTAAATCCCTCCACGCCTTCTCTGCACTCTTTCCAGCTTCCTCCCGCAGTTGTTTATTGATATCCTGTACTTAAAGAAGAAACTTGCAATGAGGCAGTATTCCCCAAGACTTCAGAACAACTCAACACTCTTTGCAATCGACGAGGTACTTTGGAAGTGCAGTCACTGTTGCGATGTACGAAATTGGATCCTAATTTTTAAGGAGGTCCTGTTTTTGATTTCGACACGCAGTTGCTGATAAGGCTGTTCAACAAGTTGCCACCACACCTAACGACCAGAACAATTGTCCGCCTTCTGTGTGTGGCATGAATTCAGAAAGAAGCTTATGACTAGGCAGAAAGTTACCTCCTGCAAAGCCTGAACTTCCTTATGGCTTCCCTTCAAGATTAACTTGCACCGCATCCCACGCTGAATCTCAGCTTGCTCTCTTGTATTTATCACATCAGCGCAACACTTTGTATCTATGTTTTATATTTTGCAAACTAAATTGTGCTTGTTAGATGTTGTGATAACACAAGCTTGCAGGAGACATGGCAAAGATAACGATCAGATTATTCTTTAACATTGAAAAGGCAACACATTTAGTCCATTGCCAAGAGTGCTGGATTGATTTCGTCATTCTGTTAATACCTATAGTCTTAACTCAGTACAAAAAGTCTGCACTGAACAACTTCATAAATAAAACATTTCAAATGTAAAAAGACCTTAAAGCTACCTCATCTGACAGAAGTGGTAAACAACACTCGAAACTTATGTTCAAGTAAGGTTTAGAAAGATTCAGCACAATTGTTGTGTTTCCTTCGCAACTAGTTATTCCTAGAAGCAATGACAGATACCTGAAGAGTGGAATTATTAAATGTCACCTCAATAAACAAAAGGCCACGAAAAGTTAATGTGAGCTAATATATAATTTTGCTACAGAGCAAAGATACAAGCAGAACAGTGTCACTGTTAGAATTGTTGGCTGGTGCAAGTACTTGGGGTGGAACATTGTAATATATCTGGTGCTTATTCTAGTCGTAGAGTCAGGGAACTGCATGACATGGAAACAGGCCCTTCAGCCCTCCCAGTCTATGCTGACCAAGCACAATATTGTGGACGCAGCCCAGACCATCACACAATCGAACCTGCCTCCCACTGACTCCAATTACACCTCACGCTGCCTCGGCAAGGCCACCAGCATAATCAAGGACGAGTCCGCACTCTGGAGAAGGGGGGATTTCAATGGAACCTTTGAGGCAACATTTTCACCCAGATGGTGGAGTGCATATCTGGAAGGTGCTGCCAGAAGAAGCTTTAGATGCAGATACATTTATGACTTTTACAAGACATTTGGGCAGTTGAGTGAATAGGAAGAGTTTAGAAGGCTAATCCTTAATGATCCTGAGTACGAGAAGGGAAAATTCAGGATGGATTCGCGTTCTTGTCCACTACCCAATGATTCATGCACTATTTTCTCAGGAGTCGGAAGAAATTCAGCATGCCTCTCCCATCCTTACCAGCTTCCACAGGTGCACATTAGAAAGCTTACGGTGGCGAATCGCAGCTTGGATTTTGGAACAGCTCTGCCCAATTACACAGAGTTTTAGATATAGCCCAGTCCATCACACAGTATCCCCACCGTCGACTCCATCTACACTTCACGGCGCCTTGGGACCGGGGCCAACTTAATCACGGACCTCTCCCACCCTGGCCATTCCTTCTTCTCCCCACTCCTGTCGGGCAGAAGGCACAGAAGCTTGAAAGCACACACAACCAGATTCAGAAACAGCTTCTTCCTTTCTGTTAATATGCTTCTGAACGGTCTTGCTTCTTCTTGGTTTCTTGGTCCTCCAAAATATTCCAAATGGAATTTAAACTGGCCACCGTGGTCCTTCAATAAGCTAAGGTATAGTCCAGATTTTCAAATCTACCTCATTGCGAACATTGGACTTTTTATCTTGAACTATTACACTACAATAGTTAGTCTAGTTTCGTTTAGTTTAGAGATACAGTTGAGAAACAGGCCTTCGGCCCACCGAGTCTGCGCCGACCAGCGATCCCCGCACAGTAACACTATCCTACACACACTGGGGCCAATTTACAATTAACAAACCTGTAGGTCTTTGGAGTGTGGAAGGAAACTGGAGCTCCCAGAGAAAACCCACGCAGGTCGCCGAAAATTTCCAGCACGTTGAGAATCCAGCGGCGACCAGAAAAAGGTACGACTCTTTGGGCGACTACTCACGACCGTACAGGCGTCGCCCCGCGACTTGTCGACACGTGGCGCCTGTACGGTTGTGAGTAGTCGCCCAAAGAGTCGCACCTTTGTCTGGTCGCCGCTGGATTTTCAACGTGTTGGAAATTTTCAGCGACCTGTGACGACTATGACGGGTGCCGGCAGTCGCTGAAAAAATCGCGTAAGTGGGACATGCCCATACGGCAGCAACTCTACCGTTGTGCCACCGTGTTGCCCTGAGAAACCATGTGCTGAGAAACGATATTTTACATTCTGCTATTTCACTCTTTGCTCTATCTGTTGTACTTGAGTTTGGCTTGACTCTACTCATATATAGTATTGACTAATTTGACAATAATAATAATAAACCTAAACCTAAATCTCGACTGCGCATGGGGGCGAGGTGGACAATATTCAACACTGATTCCCACTGTGGTGGGGCTGCCAATGCAGTTCTAGCTGGGTCTGTCCGTGAGGAATACTGATTTGCACTCGCCTGAATTATTGTCTCGGTGAATCCTTCCAAAATAGCTCCTCTTTTACAACAAACACATTCTTGGCATCTTATGTGTAGGAAGGAACTGCAGATGCTGGGTTAGACATAACAAAGCTGGAGTAACTCAGCGGGTCAGACAGCATCTCTGGAGAAAAGGAATAGGTAACGTTTCGGGTTGAGACCCTTCTTCAGACTCTTCCGTCTAAAGAAGGGTCTCGACCTGAAACATCACCTATTCCTTTTCTCCAGAGATGCTGACTGACCCGCTGAGTTACTCCAGCTTTTTGTGTTCATCTTGGCTTCCTATTGTCAGCCGCGGAATAATGTTGAAATGAAGGCTGATGCCTCTGGTTTTAAATTATCTGCTTTTAACAATATTGACTCTTGTGCTCAGTAAACATTGAGAAGGTGGAATTGCAAATGAACTCCAGTGCTATCAGAATCTCCTGGGCAGTCAAGTATATCGCAATGATGTGTGCATTGTATATCAGAAGGAATTGATTCAGAATAGCAACAAATGGCTGGATGTTGAATTACTAATTCCAGGTGGATTGCAAACGTAAAGGTTTTATTGTTCTCGACTCTGTAGCCATTTACGTTTCATTCATTAGGAGTATATTGTAAATTATACAATTTTGTAATGTCCATTAGACCTCATTGGGAATCTATAGTTGAAGAGCAGATATGGCAAAACCTGATTTAGTTTAGTTTGGTTTAGTTTAGAGATACAGTGCGGAAACAAGCCCTGCGGCCAACCGAGTCCGCACCGACCGGCAACCCCCACACATTAACACCACCCTACACACACTGGGAACAACTTTACATTCATACATTTTTGTCAAAGCCAATTAACCTCCAACCCTGTACGTCTTTGGAGTGTGGGTGGAACCCGAAGATCTCATAGAAAACCCACACGGTCACGGGGAGAACGTACAAACTCAGTGCAGACTGCACCCGAGTCAGGATCGAACCTGGGTCTCCAGCACTGCAAGGCAGGACCCGAGTCAGGATCGAACCTGGGTCTCCAGCACTGCAAGGCAGGACCCGAGTCAGGATCGAACCTGGGTCTCAGCATTGCAAGGCAGGACCCGAGTCAGGATCGAACCTGGGTCTCCAGCACTGCAAGGCAGGACCCGAGTCAGGATCGAACCTGGGTCTCCAGCACTGCAAGGCAGGACCCGAGTCAGGATCGAACCTGGGTCTCCAGCACTGCAAGGCAGGACCCGAGTCAGGATCGAACCTGGGTCTCCAGCACTGCAAGGCAGGACCCGAAGTCAGGATCGAACCTGGGTCTCCAGCATTGCAAGGCAGGACCCGAGTCAGGATCGAACCTGGGTCTCCAGCACTGCAAGGCAGGACCCGAGTCAGGATCGAACCTGGGTCTCCAGCACTGCAAGGCAGTAGCTTACCGCTGCACCACCTGTGAATCAATTTTCAGAGTTTAATTTTTTTTGTCCCTAAAATGTGCTGATTAATGTTTTTAATTACAATTTACATTGATAGTATCTTCAGTCAAAGAAGTCTAGTCCATCACCCACATGTTATTGAAGCTGATTCCCTTTGTTTCCCTTATTCTGTAAACTAATCCACTCAACTGGGATTGAGTAAAATCCTTGAGTAAAACACAACTACTGTAGGTTATAGCTACATGACGGGAAGGTAGCAATGTTACAAAATATTGAGATTTTAAAAATCAAGTCTGCAACTTATCCCATCAGATAAAGCATAAAAAGAAGTTTAATTCGACATCTAATTCACTTTCATATCTTCAGTATTAAAAAGGTTATGGCCATTTACATAATCTGAAATTAGCATCTTGTTCCCTATTGCTTTTCCATTGACTTAACTCAAAAGCTGTGATCGAGGACAGCCAAAAGCCCATAACTTTCTTAAAAATTAAGAGAACTGAATGAAATTTTCAGTTATTATAGATTGAAGCATTCTGAAACAAATATGAAACAATCTTACTTGGATGACCTGAAATTAAAGCATATAATTGGTTAGTTACCTAATTGTAACTAATTACAAAATTCAATTACTAGATCTAAACATCTATCAATTTCTTAAGAAAAGGTTAACATTTTTAAATAGCCTAAGTGTCTAAATAACATTCACACAAGAATTCACAATATAACATGATTTTTAAATCTCATTTTCATGAATTTATAGGCCAAATGGAAGGAATTTAATGTTTAATTCTCGTAAATTAATGGGCATTTAAATCATCTTGTGAGTGGGGTTTTGTGGAACGCGATCGATTGGAACGTTTGCAGTTGCGGTGAATTTGAACCCCATATCGGCAGGAAAAACACTGCTGGTTCATATGGGGCCTAAATCACATTTTCGCCAAATAAATTTGGATTAAGGTCATCCTAAGAAGCAAGTTTATATGTAAAATAAACAACGTACATTATGTTTTGTCCCCTACGTGAGATCCGTCCCATTGTAGGCGTTGACGACATTGGAAGTAGCTTTCTATTTTACTCCGGCCATTAAATTGTCTCGCATTTTTTTTTTTAAACTTCCAAGAACTGAAGTCCGGATGATTGTTTTGCAGCAGCTGGCAGCCAGAGGCAGTTTGCTCCGACAGGCAGGAGAAAACGGCATTTTAATCCTGACCCCCCCCCCCCCCAAAGGCAGCAAAGTCGCGCACAAGAGCCAGTGGCAGATCTGCAGCGCCGCTGAAGGTAAGTATTGTAACATCGCTAGATAAGGTCCAACGCCCAAAGTCTGAGGTTCCATGACCTGTTCACTAGAGTGCAGGCCACTCAAACTGGGCAAATGAATAGTCCACAATCCCTTTATTTTTCACACTCTGGGCAAGAGACTCTGCATCTACCTGATCTATTCCTCTCATGATTTTATATGTTTTTATAAGAGTGGCTGAGGCCGGGGTCGGCGCCACGGAGACTCGAAGTGGGGCCGTCGACGATGGTGAGGCCTCAGCGGAGGTGAAGCCTCGCGGCGGCAGCGGAGCCTCGCGGGTCGACCCGCGGTCGATGAGAGCGTGGAGGACTGCCGTGAGAGGGGAAGGAAGGGGAAGAACCATGGAGGACCATGTGGCATGGGGGAACCGCTGTGAGGGAGGTGGGGGGAGAACAAGGGACAATATGGAAGGGGAGGAGAACCAGCGTGGGGGAACTGCTGTGAGGGGGGGGGGAGCAAAAGGAGGAGCCGGCGTGCTTTATAACCTTGTGGCTGCTATTTGTATACATGGGTATGCAAGCAAAGAATCTCACTGTGCCTAGTCACATGCCACAATAAAATATTCCATTTCCATTACCATTTCCAAGATGACCCCTCATCCCCCTGCGCTCCATGGAATAGAATCCCAGCCTAAACCTCTCCCTATAGCTCACACCCTCTAGTCCTGGCAACATCCTCTGTACCCTTTCCAGCCTGACAACTCCTTTTCTATAACAATGCCTTCTTCATGAACAATGCTTTTGAAATGAATATGTGAAGAGAAAGAGGTTAGTTAAAACCCCTTGCAGTCAGAAACAGGTGAGGTTGATCCTACTTTGGTTCCGTCTTCACTTAAATAATCTGCTGAAATAGCAGGGGACTGTGGGTCAAAGGAGGAATTGAGTGAAAATCTATCGGGAACCCCTACTTAAGGAAGTTGCTCAAAATCAGTAACAAGATGCAAGTCTACAAAAGTTCATCAGTGCGAATCTTGTGTTAGACCTCAGAGATTAGATACAAACTTAAAGATACGGTATTAGGGTTCTATTGATGTGGATAGAGAACTGATGGGGGTCCTTTTCACAATGGCAGGCAGTAACTAGAAGGGCTCAGTGCTGGGACCCCCAGCTATGATCTGGATGAGGGAATTGAGCATATCTTTGCGGATGACACTTCTAGGAGACTGCTGGGTTAGGCTGGGTGAGTGGGCAAATGTTTGGCAGAACTCAACCAGTCATTGAAAGTAGGCAAGGTGCAGCAGGCAGTGAAAAAAGCGAATTATGTTAGCTTTCAAATTCTACTTCAGTTGTACAGAGACCCACCTGGAGTATTGCAAATCTGAAAGGACATTATTGCCACAGAGAAGGTTCACCAGGGATGTCCTCAACGGGGTTGGACAGCTTTGGAAAGTCCAGGACAAGGGTCACAGCTTACCGAGATGAGAAAGACACACAGAGAGTGGTGAGTCTCTGGAACACAGAGGGTAGTTGAGGCCAGTTCATATTTGTGGCTCAGGTACTGGGATACTGAGAATGGCCAGGCTCGAATGAATGGCCTACTCCTGCACCTGGTTTCTATGAAATGAATTTCCTTTCTTTGCTATTTTGTGGTGCTATGGTCGACAGTTTTTAATGAGCTCGGAAAGTTTGCAAATGGTGAACAAAAACAAAAACAAGGACAACAAGAAGAAACAGATGATCTCCTTTCTGCAGCTCGGAAACCATCAATACACACAGATGCACAAGGCTTTTTGTTGAGGCTGACACCTGGAGTATCGTGTTCCGTTTTCGTCACCGTGCGGACAGGATAGATGCCATTTAGCAGTAGAGTAGGCCCCCCTCGGTCATGACTGACCATGGGTGATGCATCCTGGTCGGATGCAAGCCTGGGCGATGTCAAATGGAGGACAGGCTGTTCCCCAAGCAGCATGTCCCCCCTCTCCACGTCGCTGATCGATCCAAAGGAACAGCAGGGCCATTACAGTTTGGTACCAGCGCCGTCGCAGGAGCTGCCAGAGCGAGGATGTAGACAACGACGAACTGCCTTAGGGGCACCCACTCCGGATTTTTTTTAGGTTTACTCCTGGAGCCTTTTCCATGACTGATATGGCCACAAGGCAGTGGATGTTTTAAATCAGAGTTTTCCCTCTCCTAGATGGACTGCCTTCCCAGGCTGACGAGCCCATCTGCCCGAGACTGGTGGGGGCGGGAGCGTCCACCTTCCCGTGCAGGTCTATAGCACCTGCCCAGTGCCCTGGATTTAGCAGTAAATAGTGCAAGTTTTACACGGTTTTTCCAGGACTAGAAGGCCTGAGCTACAAGGATTTGTTGGGCAGGCTGGGACTTTATTGCTTGGAGTACAGGAGGCTGAGGGGTGATCTTATAAGGGTATATAACATCATGCACAGATTATTTTTCCCAGGGTAAGGGAATTAAGAACTCATAGGGCATAGGTTTAAGGCGAGAGGGAAAAGGTTGAACAGGAACCTGAGAGGTAACTTTTTTACACAGTGTGTGCTGGGTACATGGAGAGAGCTGCCCGAGGAGGTAATTGAGGCAGGTACTGCAATAGCCTTTAAATGTAATTTGGACAGGTTTATGGACAGGAAAGATTTAGAGGGATAATGGGTCAAACGTGGGTAAATGCGACTAAGAAGAGACATTTGGTCAGCATGGACCAATCGGGCCGAAGGGCCTGTTTCCATGCTGTATGACTCTATAACTCAGTCTCCACATTCAATAAGCTGTGCAGCACTCACTCATCCCAGTTGTCTGAGCCTCATTTTTTTTTTCTTTTCAGCCCAATTTTGCTTATTGTTATTTCCTTATTTATCCTGAAATGTCAAAGGTCAATGGTTTTGTTATTGTCATGTGTGCCCGGTACAGTGAAATACATTTTTTTCATACAGATCTACAAGACTACCCCCGTACATAAACACAATCGCCCCGGCTAGTGCAGTAGGCCCTGAGCTGTCCACTGAGTCCAGGTGCAAGGGGTGCCATTTTGGTTCCATTTTACAGTCCCAGCTGGAGCCTGCCACAAAGGCCCGTTGCAGCCGCATCCTCCTCCATTTAACAGGCTGTGTCTAATTAATTTTTGTCCCACTGCTGAATATATCATGAGAGGAACAGATCAGGTAGATGCACAGAGTCTTTTGCCCAGGGTTGGTGAGTCGAGGACCAGAGGACATAGGTTTAAGGTGAAGAGGAAAAGATTTAATAGGAATCTGAGGGGTGACTTTTTCACACAAAGGGTGGTGGGTGTATGGAACAGGCTGCCAGAGGAGGTAGTTGAGGCTGGGACTATCCCAACATTTAAGAAACAGTTAAAGTCCTGTCCCACGGTACGAGTTCATTCCAAGAACTTTCCCGAGTTTGCCCTGATTCGATCTCGGAGATTTACGGTAATGGCCGCTCGTCGGTACTCGGGGCTCTCGTGGACATTTTTCAACATGTTGAAAAATCTTCACGAGTCTTCCCGTGCTTACCTGCCATTAGCGAGTCTTCCAGAGTACCTGCCGTTATCGTTACGGACCGCTAAGAGACGCCCCCGAGCTCCGACGTACCCGCTACGTTCATTCTCCGTGCTTACCACGAGTTTGATTTTTTTTTAACTCGGGAGAGCTCTTGGAATGAACTCGTACCGTGGGACAGGGCTATAAGACATGTACATGGATAGGACAGGTTTGGAGGGATATGGACCAAACACGGGCAGGTGGGACCAGTGTAGCTGGAACATGTTGGCCGGTGTGTGCAAGTTGGGCCGAAGGGCCTGTTTCCACACTGTATCACTCTATGACTCTATGCCAAATTGGGACAGAAAAGCCTGCTGCTTTCATTTAGAGTGACGTGTTGTAATGGTACCTTGGGTTTTAAGTTTACTTGTGTTTCAGGAGGCATTGCAGTAAACATCTGAGTCACACAGAAGAAAATAACTAATAGGTACAAATGCTTACATCAAAGAAGGGGAGATAACAGGACCTCCTGCCACTCATGATGTTGATGATTCAAAAATAGCCATAAAACGTGCTCTTGTGAAAAAAGCGATGCTTTGCCTTCCATACCTGCGTAGAATGCAAGCCAGTAAACAGAAACAAGATCCTCTTCTATCCTCAAGGCAACCTGATTTATTTTACAAGCGTCACATTAAGTACCTGAAATCTTTAGTCATTTGAGAAATTGCATTTTGTCCTCAACATTGTCAAATGTGAAATGTGTGTGTGCACTGTCATATCTTTACTTTCAAGAATCAGAAGATCTTTTCGTGGAAACAGATGTTGCTTTTGTTAGGATTAATCTTGCCAGGTAAATCCTTTAATCTGGGGTGCTATTTAACTCCTGCTGTCTATCTACAGCTTTTAATCAATTTCTCGCACAGACCCCAACGTGTGCTCGGTAATGGTCTTGGCTTTAGTTTCATCAGCGCGCTGCCCGAGCGGCATCTGTGCACATCCCCACTCACAACACGCCGATATTTACTCCTGAAATCCCATTACACTCGTCTGCCATCGCCTCACTTTCGCCAATCCTCCCCAACTGACCCTGACGACCTGTCACAGGCTTTTAATTTCATCCAACAGTGTGGCTCCGGAATGAAGTTACTGAGGGCAAAAGGTCAAGGACAGACAAAATAAAGCTTCTCTTTGCAAAATACGGTAAATGGGGCACTTACAGCACCAGAGCCCCGGGTTCGATCCCGACCACGGGTGCTGGTCTGTAGTGACATGCGTTGGTTTTTCGCCGAGATCTTCGGTTTCCTCCCACACACCAAAGATGTACAGGTTTGTAGGTCGATTGGCTTGGTGTAAGCGTAAAATGTGTCCCTAGTGTGTGTAGGATAGTGTTAACGTGCGGAGATCGCTGGTCGGTGCGGACTCGGTGGGCCGAAGGGCCTGTTTCCGTGCTGTGTCTCTAAACTAAACTAAACTAAATGAAATTCTGACAACATTGTCACACAGAGGCCGGTGATATATGGAAGTAAGGACCCATAGGGCATAGGTTTGTGGGAAGGGGAATGAGGGGCAACTCTTTTACACACAGCGTTTGTGGAGTATGGAATTAAGACATTGGTGAGGCCATATTTGGTGCATCGCTTTCCGGTTTGGTCACCCTGTTATATAAAAGATGTCGTTAAGTTGGAAAGGCGCAGAGAAGATTTACGAGAATGTTGTTAAGACTGGAGGACCTGAACTCTGGCGAGAGGTTGAGCAGGCCTTTATTTCTTGGAGTGTAAGAGGATGAAGGGTGATCTTATAGAGGTGTATACGAACCTGAGGGGAATAGGTAGGTAAATGCAAGACCCTTTTACCCAGAGTAGGGGAATCAAGAACTAGAGAACACAGATTTAAGGAGAGAGGGGAACAGAATCCAGAGGGGCACAAAACGTGGTGGGTGGATGGAACAAGATGCCAGAGGAGACAGTTGAGGTAGTTACTGTCACATTTAAAATACATTTGGACAGGTGCGTGGATAGGAAAGATTTGGACCAGACACAGTCAGGTGAGACAAGTGTAGATGGGCCATCATGATAGGCATGGGTAGGTTGGGCTGAAGGGACTGTTTCCATGCTGTGTGACTCTAAAACTCTAAGAAGCACAGGGCAATAGTTTAAGGTGCGAGGAAACGGGAACCTGAGGGGCAACTATTTCACACAGATGGTGCTGGGTATATGGAAAGGGTAGCCAGAGCACATAGTTGAGGCAATAGACAGTAGGTGCAGGAGTAGGCCATTCAGCCCTTCGAGCCAGCACTGCCATTCACTGTGATCATGGCTGATCATCCACACTCAGTACCCCGTTCCTGCCCTTTCCCCATATCCCCTGACCGCCATCTTTAAGAGCTCTCTCTTGAAAGCATACAGAGAATTGGCCTCCATTGCCCTCTGAGGAAGAGAATTCCACAGATTCATGACCCTCTGTGTGCAAAAGTGTTTCCTCATCTCTGTTCTAAATGGCTTACCCCTTATTCTTAAACTGTGGCCCCTGGTTCTGGACTCCCCCAACATTGGGAACATGTTTCCAGTGTCTAGCATGTCCAAACCCTTAATAATCTTATATGTTTCAATAAGATCCCCTCTCAGGTACACTGCCAAAATGTAAAAGACATTTGGACAGGTACATCAATAGGAAACTTTATGGGGATATGAGCCAAATGCAGGCAAACGAGACTTGCTTAGATTGGGCATATTGGCCAGCATGAACGAGTTGGGGCCGAAGGGCCTGTTTCCATACGGTATGACTCCACAGTACTCTGAAAAGCAATCCCTAGTTGAACAATGTAACATTTCTACTATGTTTTGAGCAATGGCCAGGTACTTATAATCCACTCACATGATGTGATTTAAAAGAGGGTCCAGGGTCACCTTAATTGCCGATGAACTGTGGCTTGGTTTGCCAGTTATGAGTCAACCACTTAACTAAGAATCTGGGATCACGTAAAGGCCAGGTTCTTCGCTTAAATAATATTTAGTGCCTCCAGTAGGTTTATTACCATAGATCGACACAAAATGCTGGAGTAACTCAGCGGGACAGGCAGCATCTCTGGAGAGAAGGAATGGGTGAAGTTTCGGAACCAGACCCTTCGTCAGGCTGAAGAAGGGTCTCAAAGGACAAAGGGCAAAGGACAAAGGACATTTATTGTCACGTACACCAATTGGTGTAGTGAAGTATGACTTGCCATACAGCACACAGATAAAGATGAGACACAACACTAAATAATTAACAATGAACATAAAAACATCCCCCCACAATGGTTCCCACTGTGGGGGAAGGCACAAGGTCCAGTCCCCAACCCCATGTCCACCCATAGTCGGGCCTATTGAGGCCGTAGTCAGTGCTACGGCAGCCCGATGTTTTAGGCCTTCACGCCAGGTGATGGTGCTCCGGTGTCGGGAGAATCCTCTCAGCGGCCTGGGACATCCGAAAAGGCCGCTTCCTTGCTCCACAACTGATCTCGCCGAGAGATCCCAGGCTCCCGATGTTAAAGTTCGGCCCGAAACGTCACCCATCCCTTCTCTCCAGAGATGCTGCCTGTCCAGCTGAGTTACTCCAGCATTTTGTGTCTATCTTCGGTTTAAACCAGCGCCTGCAGTTCCTTCCTGCACAGATTTATTACCATATTCTCTTCAGGGAATTGGATGGGAAGAGGAGAATGCAAAAAAGCAGATAGAGGCAGGAAGAATGATCGGTAACACAAGAACCTACAGATGCTGGATTTCTCTCACACGCCAAAGATGTACAGGCTTGTGGTTTAATTGGCTTTGGGAACTAGTGTGTGAATGTTAGTGCACGGGTTGATCGATGCTCGGCACGAACTCGGTGGGCCAAAGGGCCTGGTTCTGTGCTATATCTCTGAAGTCTGGTCTAAAATAAAAAGGAGGGCACCAGGAGAAAACTCACACGGTCACGTGGAGAACGTACAAACTCCGCATAGACAGCAGCCGTAGTCACGAGGGAACCTGGGTCTCTGGCGCTGTAAGGCAGCAACTCTACCGCACATAACACACAAACGACACCTGCTCTGCTCGTAATTCAATGACATTTTTAATTCTCAGTCTTGAAAAAATGTGGCCGCATTAGTTGAGCATTGGGTTGGCTGTAGGCCTCCTCTAATAGATGAAATGTTCGGTGGCGCAGCGGTAGAGTTGCTGCCTTGCAGCGCCAGAGACCCGAGTTCGATCCTGACTACGGGCGCTGTCTGGGCAGAGTTTGTACGTTCTCCCCGTGACCTGCGTGGGTTCTCTCCGGGCGCTCCAGATTCCTCCCACACTCTAAAGACGTACAGGTTCGTAGGTTAATCGGCTTCCATAAAATTATAAATTGTCCCTAATGTACAGGATTGTGGTCACTGGTCGGCACGGACTCGCTGGGCCGAATGGCCTGTTTCCATGCTATATTTCTAAAGTCCAGTCCAAAGTTTCCCACTGCATAGTTACTGCCTGATCTGCAGTGTATTTCCAATACTCCCTGGGCCTACCTCACATTTGTCGCATCTGCGGTATTTTATTTTTTGACGTATTTATTACTCGAATCGATTGGCTTCTTGATCTTTGTGGAAAAGATAGCCATTGGTTCTGAAATATAAGTCTTTTTTTGTTTTCAACTGATGCTCACCAGCTACGAGGTTTTAAAACTGCCTTAACCTGGGTCCCTTTGAAAATGAACAGAAGGAGGGAGATGGGAGAGTTTGAAAGTGGGAGAGTGAAGACTGACATTGTATCTGCCTGAATGGGAATAGCCAAGACGCTGAAGGTAATAGAATGACTCAATAGCATCCTAATCAAAGGTAGACAAATGGTGGAGAAACTCAGCGGGTGAGGCAACATCTATGGAGTGAAGGAATAGACGCTGCCTCACCCGCTAAGTTTCTCCACCACTTTTGTCTACATTCGTTTCTACATTCCAGCTTGTGCAGTTCTTTCTTAAGCATCCTAATCAATGTGTGTTCACTAGTCAGGCAATAACCTTCGGTTAAAATGTCCCCAGAAAAGACTGCTGCCAATATGAAGGCTTAAAGCATGAATTCCAGATCTTCCCTGAGCATTAATCCATTCATTTTAAGCCTGTTTGCGCTTTCATTGAAGGAGTAGACGGGAGAATTTGTTATACTGCCTTAAGCTGCCGTGTGACAGCAAGGTTATTCAAAGCAGACAAAAATAAAGACAGGAAAGGATCATCATGATATGAGCCCTGGTAAACATGTCGCCTAAATGCTGGATATTGCACTTGAAGAAAATGTTTTATTGTTAAATGCTTTGAAAAAAATCTCAAATTTGAAAAAAATTGCAGCATCTCTCTTCCCATTGCACTTGGAGACACAAGGAATTGCAGATGTTGGCTTACAAAATAAAAAGACACAAAGTGCTGGAGTTACTCAGCAGGTCAGGCTTCTGAAGAAGGGCCCCAACCCAAAACATCACCCACCAATGTCCTCCAGAGATGCTGTGTGACCTGTAGAGTTACTCCAGCACTTTGTGTCTTTTTCTGTTTTCTCCATGTTCCTCCCCTCAATCTCTCTCTCTCTCTCTCTCTCACACACACACACACACACACACACACACACACACACACACACACACACACACACACACACACACACACACACACACACACACACACACACACACACACACACACACACACAAAAGAAAACATATTGGGCTTTGCTTAATGAAAATGAGCTTTATTTACTTGAATTACAATACTTTTAAGGTTCGTCACTCCAAAGGTAACTCAGCTCTTGCCTGTGGGAAGATGGGTTTACAATCAGTTTCCCTGCTGTTAACCACGGATCTCCCTGTTCCAGGAACTAGGGATAATTGGAGTGGGGGGTGGGTTGGAGTGGATGAAGGACGTGGGAGACAGGAGAAGGTGGGAAGGTATGATGGAGGAGAGGAACAGTGTGAGGAAGGAGATCACCGATGATGAACGCAGGGTGGAAATGGTGAAGAAGATGAATGATGAGAGAAAGTGTGTGTGAGAGAGGGGGGGGGGGGGGGGGGAGAGAGAAAGGGAGAGAGAGAGAGAGAGAGAGAGAGAGAGGCAGGGGAGAGAGAGGGAAAGAGAGAGGGTAGAGAGAGAGAGGGGGGAAAGAGAGAGGGGGAGAGAGAGAGAGAGGAGAGAGAGAGAGGGTGGGGGTGAGAGAGGGGGAGAGAGAGTGGAGAGAGAGTGCGGAGAGACAGGGGGAGAGATAGATGGGAGAGAGAGAGAGAGGGGGGGGAGAGAGAGGTCTGGTTTTCAGATCTCTATTTCTCCTGCACCCTGGGCCATTACCACACTGATTGGCCCCACTGCATTTCGTGCATTGTGCATAGAACACTTCATCAAACCACTGGGACTTTAGCTGACAGTTTTATTTCCTTCCAAACGGCATTCAGGTCATGGGGAAGGAGCTGCGTAGGTCCTGTGCAGAGTATTGCGTCCGGTGAATATTTCATACCCTCACTGAAGAACCAGTATCTCTGAACAGCGGCGAGGACAGGATTGAAGGGCATGCAATCCAGCCCTGTCTTAAAGCAGTGGGATTTGTGCAGAAGGCCAAATTGGAGTAGGGACACAGTTGGAATGTTTTTCTGAAGCCTTCCCCTTTAGATATTCATGGAAATCTCATCTTGATCTGGACTTTTAGTGGGAGTTTTCTGTTGGTGGAAAGCAGGGCACTGTATACGCCCCACACACACACACACAGATGTTTGAGATCTATTATGCTTTAATTGGCAAACCATAAAATGATTGGTGATAGACACAGACAGATATAAAACTCTGCTTCCCGAGTTTGAGGTCTTTGCAGTTAAAGTGTAGCCATGAATGATCATTCCACTTATACACTTCCCACAAAAATTCTTTTAGCAGGAGGAGGGACGAGGTTTAGCTTAGTTGTAGTCTCGTTTATTGTCACGTGCACCGGGGTACAGTGGGAAGACTTGTGCTGCGTGCTGACCAGTCAGCGGAAAGACAATACACGGTTACCAACGTGTCACTTTAACTCGATACACATCACAATAATAAACCAGTATCAATACACTGGTCACAGCCAAACTGGAACATTGACGCTGGTTGTGACACTGTATTTTAGGAAGAAATTGCACTGATCTTTCTAAGGACTAGCACAAGCAGGTTTAAATGCTGTGTGTGTGTGTGTGTGTGTGTGTGTGTGTGTGTGTGTGTGTGTGTGTGTGTGTGTGTGTGTGTGTGTGTGTGTGTGTGTGTGTACATGTGTGTGTGTGCGTGTGTGTGTGTGTGTGTGTGTGTGCGTGTGTGCGTGTGTGTGTGTGTATATGTGTGTGTGTGTGTGTGTGTGTGTGTGTGTGTGTGTGTGTACATGTGTGTGCGTGTGTGTATGTGCGTGCGTGCGTGTGTGCGTGCATGCGTGGGTGGAGTGCGTGCGTGTGTGCGTGCGTGCGTGTGAGTGTGTGTGTGTGTACGTGTGAGTGTACATGTGAGTGTGTACGTGTGTGCCTGTATGTGTGTGGGGACGCGTGTGTGTGTGTGTGTACATGTGTTCATGTGTGTAGGGGTGCGTGTGTGTATATGTGTGTGTACGTTTGTGTGTGTGTATATACGTGTGTGTATGTGTGGGGGGGGGGGGGAGTTGAGGAGAGCAGACGCAATTTAAAGTCCTGAGGACAATTGTGAATGAAGAATTCTGGATTGGGAATTCTGACTGAGCATAACGTCAGAGATTGGGCAGGAATGTGAAAACAAGCCTTAAGGATGTAATGATCAGCCGGCAGTGCTATTGGTTTAGTATTGTCACTATTAACCAAAACATGGGTGCAATGCCTTTGTTTCCATGCTAACCAGAGTAGTCACACCATATCATGTAACTCAGTAACTCAGTGGGTCAGGCAGCAACTCTGGAGAAAAAGGATGGGTGACGTTTCGGGATGGAACCATTCTTCCTCAGACTATACATGAGTAACGTTAAAATGAGTATCTGTACACTGCGGATAGCTCGATTCCAGTCACGCAGTCACGGGGAGAATGCACAGACTGCATACAGACAGCACTTGTCGCCAGGATCGAACCCAGGCCGCTGGCTCTGTATGGCTGTAAATCTACTGCTGTGCCACCGTGGCAACAATAACATGTACACACATTCTCTAGGACGAGGGAGATGAAACATGCTCTGGGTGGGAACCTGTGTAGCTTTAAGAAGAATATGTAAAAGAGACAAACGATCCTTTTTGTTTCTGTTTCTCTATTGCTCTTTCCGGTGAAGCTATTATTACTCGACCCAGCTACTTGCTAATTTAAAAATGCATGAACCTCTATCCTTATGAAGAACTGAAAAGAATCAAGAGATGAGAAATCTCCTCTGTACTTCAGAAAGAATGCAGAGAAGATTTGCGTGGAATTCTTTGTCACAGAAGGCTGCGGAGGCCAAGTCAATGGATATTTTTAAGGCAGAGCCAGATAGATTTTTGATCAGTACGGGTGTCAGGGGTTATGGGGAGAAGGCAGGGGAATGGGGTTAGGAGAAAGAGATACTGTAGATCAGCCATGATTAGCCATGGCGGTGTAGACTTGATGGGCCGAATGGCCTAATTCTTCTCCTATCATTTATGAACATACATGTGTGCTATTGCGTGACCAACAGGTCAAGAGATGTCTGTTGGAGTTACCAGCAGAGGTGGTGACTTTGAGAGAAAGATGGAATATAAACAGACTGAATTGCAAGGGCGGATGAAGAAACAATGGTTTAGACGATTGCAGGAATCTGCTGCCAATTTGTGTCGTCAGCAGGTCAGGCAGCATCTGTGGAGTGAGCAGCCATGTTAACATTTCAACTTGATGTTCTTTCATCCGAACTTTTAGTTTAGTTTTGAGATACGGCACGGAAACAGGCCCTTCGACCCACCGTGTACGCACGACCATCGATCCCCGCACATTAACACTACTCTACACACACGAGGGACGATTTACACTTATACCAAGTCAATATAACCTACAAACCCGTACGCCTTTGAAGTGTGGCAGTATACCGAAGATCTTGGAGAAAGCCCTCGTGGGAGAACGTAGAGACTCCATACAGACAGCACCCGTGGTCGGGATCGAACCCGGGTCTCCGGCGCTGCAGGCACTGCGAGGCAGCAACTCTACCGCTGCACCTCTACCACCGTGCTGTCCCTTCCACGCTGTTTCCATGCTGTGTCAACAGCCTAAAGGTGTCCACGGCAACCGCGGGAGAGCACCGTGCCTGAACACAGGCCTGAAATATTAACTTGATTTCTCTCTCCACCAATGTAGCCTGATCTGTGGAGCTTTGCAGCACTGAGGTAGGGGTGAGATCGGATGGGCTTGGGGAGGTATAACTTGGCATTGTTATATAATTCATTGTTCATACAGTTGTGTTGTCAGCTACCCAAGTGGAATACAAGGTGCTGTTCCTCCAGTTTGCAGGCAGCCTCCCAAAGGCAATGGAGGAGGCCCAGGACAGAAAGATGGGTATTGGAATTGGAAGGGGAATTAAAATGGTTAGCAGCTGGGGGATCCAGCAAGCCTTGGCGGACCAAGCCCATGTGTGCAGAATGCAAGTGGTGGGCATTTGCTTTGAACCATGCTCCTTGTCATGATGGTGTCCCTGCAATGAACTGAGGATTGTAATCAACAGCAAGGAATAGATGCCAAGACTTGCCCAAGTTGTCACTGTCGCAATGTTACAACATTTTTGAGATTTAAAAAATCAAGTCTGCAATTTATCTCATCAGATAAATCATAAAACGAAGTTTAATTTGACACCTAATTCACTTTCATATCTTCAGTATTAAAAAAGTTATGGCCATTTTCATACTCGGAAATTAGCATCTTGTTCCCTATTGCTTTTCCATTGACTTAACACAAAAGCTGTGATCGAGGACAGTCAAAAGCCCATAACTTTCTTAAAAATTAAGAGAACTGAAAGAAATTTTCAGTTATTATAGATTGAAGCATTCTGAAACAAATATGAAACAATCTTACTTGGATGACCTGAAATTAAAGCATATAATTAGTTAGTTACCCAATTGTAGCTAATTACAAAATTCAATTACTAGATCTAAACATCTATCCATTTCTTAAGAAAATATTAACATTTTTTTTAAAAGCCTAATCGTCCAAATAACATTCACACAAGAATTCACAATATAACATGATTTTTAAATCTAATTGTCATTAATTTATAGGCCAAATTGAAGGAATTTAGTGTTTAATGCCCGTAAATTAATGGCCATTTAAATCAGCTTGCGAATGGGATTTTCTGGAACGCGATGGATTGGAACGTTGAGGTTGCGGTGAATTTAAATCCCATATCGGCAGGAAAAATTCTGCCGGCTCGTATGGGGAATAAATTGCCGTTTTGCAACATGAAATGTTGATTAAGGTCATCTAAACAAGCAAGTTTATACGAAAAAATAAACAGCTTTCATTTACCTGTCCGCTACGTAAAATCCGTAGTTGTCGGCGTTCACGGCATTAGGAGCTAATTTTTATTTTACTCCAGCGCTGAAATTGTCGGGCGATTTAAAAAAAAATGTCACTTACTGGCAGTCGGAACGAATCTCCAGAAATAGCTCGCACTCTGAGAAAATATAATTCCGGATGGCAAGGGGAAAACCGCATTTTAACGCCGCCCCCCCCCCCCCCCCCCAAGGCGCCAAAGTCGCGCACACGGCCAGTGACAGAACTGCAGCACCGCTGAAGGTAAGTTTTGTAACACACCTAATCACTGGGTGAAGATTAGAGGGAGAACTCTAAGGATGTAGAAATCAAATCACTCACTGCCTTCAATGGGGTGAGACAATGATTATTGACCAATGGGAGTATTCCTCATAGAATCATAGAGTCATAGTTGTAGAGCACGGTAACAGGCCATTCGGTCCAACTTGCCCTTGCTGACCAAGCTGCCCATTCGACTAGTCCCACCTGCCTGCGTTTGGCCTAACTTCTCTCGGAGTTGGCATGGACACGGTTCACCAAATGGCCACACAGCATGGAAACAGGCCCTTCGGCCCACTGAGGCCAGACCAGCCATTGATCGCTCGTTCGCACTGGTTCTATGTTATCCCACTTTCTCATCCACTCCCTACTCACTAGGGGCAATGTATAGTCAGCCACAAATATTAACCTACAAATCCACTCCATCCTTGGGATGCAGGGGGAAACCGGAGCATCCGGAGGAACCCCACGCGCCCTCTCTGAACTGTGACAATTTCATGACATTTGGACAGGTACATGGAGAGGACAGGTTTAGAGGGATAGGGGCCAAACGCAGGCAGGTGGGACAAGTGTAGATGGGTCATCGAAGGTAGACAAAAGTGCTGGAGAAACTCAGCG
Organism: Okamejei kenojei; assembly: GCA_035221665.1. Taxonomy (NCBI): domain Eukaryota; kingdom Metazoa; phylum Chordata; class Chondrichthyes; order Rajiformes; family Rajidae; genus Okamejei; species Okamejei kenojei. The sequence continues at coordinate 22,628,891 of CM069164.1, forward strand.
GTTGCACCAGCATCTATGGAGCGAAGGAAATAGGCAACGTTTCGGGCCGAAACCCTTCTTCAGACCAATGGTGGTAGGTGGGACATGTTGGCCGGTGTGGGCAAGTTGGGCTGAAGGGCCTGTTTCCATGCTGTGCTCTCTGACTCTATGACAGAGGCGGAGTGGTGTTGGTGAAGTGTAGGCAGGGGTTAAACACTTTGATGCCCTAGTTTCTTACCATCTGCTTTGTTGTGATTCCATGTCGATGAAAAGGCCAGCTGCTTCATCTTGTGACCTGCACTCCTGACAGCTCCTAGCACAAGTCCCGAGGTTCGGCTCCTGCCCTGCAGATGAACAGACTCCTGGTGAACAGCCAGGCTTGTTCTTTTACTCTGCTAACATTAAGTCGACATTAAGCTAAGGTTTGTGTAGGAAGGAACTGCAGATGCCGGTTTACACGGAAGATAGACACAAAATGCTGGAGTAACTCAGCGGGACAGGCAGCATCTCTGGATAGAAGGAATGGGTGATGTTTCGGGTCGAGACCCATCTTCAAACATAGAAACATAGAAAAATAGGTGCAGGAGTAGGCCATTCGGCCCTTCGAGCCAGCATCGCCATTCAATATGATCATGGCTGATCATCTAAAATCAGTACCCATCAGTACCCCTTTTTCCCAATATCCCTTGATTCCTTTAGCCCTAAGAGCTATAACTAACTCTCGCTTGAAAACATCCAGTGAATTGGCCCCCACTGTCTTCTGTGGTGGAGAATTCCACAGATTCGCAACTCTCTGGGTGAAAAAATGTTTCCTCATCTCGGTCCTAAATGACTTACCCCTTATTATTAAACTGTGACCCCTGGTTCTGGACTGCCCCAACATGGGGAACACTTTTTGTCCTGCAAAACTTGAAGTTTGAAGAAGGGTCTCGACCCGAAACGTCACCCTCTCCTTCCATCCAGAGCTGCTGCCTGTCCCGCCGAGTTACTCCAGCATTTGGTGTCTATCTTTGAAGCTCAGGTTTGCTCATTCCCTCCAGGAAGTAATAGCACACACGTTACCAGAGTCCTACCGTTCTCTGCTGCTCTGTTACCCGATAGTTTCAACCATAGTGAAGGTTTGTTTCCCTCTGCACCAAATCCAAGGGTGTTCCAATAGTTTCCGACAGATCTCTGCTGGGCCTCATTGTACTGCAGCGGGAGTAATGGCTCGCTGATTGATTTGGGGCTTTAAACAAACATAGTTAGAAGCTACATCATGTGAAAATTCCACTCTGCTTAAAACTTACAAAGCAAGACTAAGGGAAAACAAGAGTATTGATTTTTAAAAATAACCCGTGAAGAATACCAAATTGGGATTTCAGATGTTAGAGTCTCTTGCATTGAATTGTTAGTATGTTCAAAAACATTATTACTGTACTTTTGCCACCAAACTGAGTAGGTCTTCAGTAGGTTCTTTCCAATTCATATCGGATAACAATTTCAGTTTATCTTTCTATTATTATCTGTATATACACACACTAACATATTTAGCAAACTATGGATATATATATATATATATATATATATATATATATATATATATATATATATATATAAAATATTTCGAAGCTTACAACAAACTATAATAATAAATTTATTTTGAATTAGATTTTAAACGCATGATGTAAATAGAATATGTCAGTGCTGGCAGTATAACAGTGATAAATATGACCATTAGCATGGCTGTCCTTAACTTATAAGTGACAAAATGATCTGGTAAAGCTCAAGTGTAAAGAGATTTATCATATCTCAGTGCTGGTCATGAAGCCAGCTCTATTTATCATCCAATCCCAGGGACTTGTAGTAAATGCCTCATTCTAAACGAAAAATATAATCAGAATCCCCGGTGTTAATTGAAACGGAAAAGCATCAGTGTTTATGAGTTCACTAGCCACTGCTCTCAGCGAACTGTCCTGCGTTGTGGTTTTATTACAAGCGGAGTTAGCCTTGAATGTTTCTGTGACTTGACATGTTGCTGAGTGACACGCTGCTCCAGTCTGCTCACCCTCACTTGAAGGTGACACCAACACAAATTAATTCATTAAGCATCAAGCGCTTTATATGTAACCTGTTTATTTTTGCCACAGTTTTCCTCCCCGGTTGTCTGAGGTGGTGAATGCCCTTTGAATCTTTGGCAAAACATCATCGAGGATCATGTCCTAATGGGGCAGCAGCAACAGCTAGAATGGCACGGTGGCGCAGCAGTAGAATTGCTACCTTACATCGCCAGAGACACGGGTTCGATCCTGACCTCGGGTGCTGTCTGTACGGAGTTTGTATGTTCACCCTGTGACTGTGTGAGTTTTCACCAGGTTTAGTCCTTTAGTTTAGAGATACAGCACGGAAACAGGCCCTTTGGCCCACCGAGTCCGCACCGACCAGCGATCCCCGCACATTAACAACTATCCGACACACGCTAGGGACAATTTGCATTTATACCAAGCCAATTAACGTACAAACCTGTACGCCTTTGGAGTGTGGGAGGAAACGGAAGATCCCGGAGAAGACCCATGCAGGTCACGGGGATTACGTACAAACTCCGTACAGACAGCACCCGTAGTCAGGATCGAACCCCGGTCTCCAGCGCTGTAAGGCAGCAACTCTACCGATTGTCCCACCGCCACCAGGTGCTATGGTTTCCTCCCACACTCCTAAGAAGCACAGGTTAACGCTGGTCACCGCAGGAGGTCGAATGTATTATTGATAAAAATGTTAATATTTTAATTTGAGAACTTTCTTTGTAAAATGCCAATATAGGCATTCTCTGACCGTGTTACTGCTTTGTATTTGTTTGTTCTGAATAAAAGCATTTTGTTTAAAAAAAAAGAAGGAAAAAAAAGCACAGGTTTGTGGGTTGATTGGCCTCTGTACTCCGTAAATTGTCCCCAGTGTGTGTGGGGTAGTGCTGGTCGGCGCAGACTGTTTCCGTTCTGCATCTCTGTAGTCTAAAGCTCACATTGGTGATCTTTTCAAGGTAGTGGGGCCTCTCACAGTGGATTGATTCACTGCGGAAAGACCGCAGAACTGCGGAAATCACCTCCAGACAAGACACACTGCTGGGCTGGAGATCTGGTTGTTTGCCTCCCTCTTCACTAGATATGAGTCACCTTGTCACCACCGGGCGGCCCGGTGGCGCAGTGGGACAGTTGCTGCCTTACAGCGCTTACTGCGCAAGAGACCTGGGTTCGATCCTGGCCATGGGTGCTTATCTGAGCGGAGTTTATACATTCTCCCCATGACCTACATTGGTTTTCTCCGAGAACTTCGGTTTCCTCCCACCCTCACAAAGACAAACAGGTTTGTAGGGTAATTGTATTGGTATTAGTGTAAAAATCGGCCCTGGAATAGGATAGGGTTAATGTGCGGGGATCGCTGGTCGAAGCGGACTCGATGGGCCAAAGGGACTGCTTCTGCCTCGTATCTCTAAATTAAACTATACTAAACTAATGGGAGACCTGGAGTACAACACAAGCTCTTTTTTTTTAGTTCAGTTTAGAGATACAGCATGGAAACGGGTCCTTCGAGTCCGCACTGCCCCACACATTAACACAAATCCTGCACACACTAGGGACAATTTACACTTGTACCAAGCCAACTTACCTCCATACCTGTACGTCTTTGAAGGGTGGGAGGAAACCAAAGTTCTCTGAGAAAACCCACGTGGGTCATGGTGAGAACGTATAAACACCGTACAGACAAGTCAAGAGTCAAGAGAGTTTATTGGCATGTGTCCAAAACAGGACAATGAAATTCTCGCTTTGCTTCAGCACAGCAGAACATAGTAGGCATTGACTACAAAACAGATCAGTGTGTCCATATACCATTATATACGTAAATACACACTTGAATAAATAAACTGATGAAGTGCAAATAACAGATAATAGGCTATTAGTGTTCAGAGTTTTGTCCGAGCCAGGTTTAATAGCCTGATGGCTGTGGGGAAGTAGCTATTCCTGAACCTGGTTGTTGCAGTCTTCAGGCGCCTGTACCTTCTACCTGAAGGTGGCAGTTTTTTTAATTTATTTTTATTTCAAAATATACTTTATTCGAATGATAAATATATACAATACATTAACCTTGCGGAAAATCCATCCGACATTTTCGGAGGCTGTACAATAGATCAATACAGTTTAGACATTTCTTTCCCCCAAATTTCCACAAATCAGTCCCCCACTCGTGCCACAGTGGCGTGGTGACCATTCTGTGCTGACCACTGCCCGATGGACATGTGGTCAAAGGTGTTGGTCCGGAAGAACCCTTCCACCGACGACAGATGGGGCGGCAATGTCCAGCTGACTGGCACATTGCGTGGCATCTGCGCCAGGCCCATCCTTCTCAACACCGGGGACAGGTAGAACCTCAGCAGGTAGTGACACTTGGTGCCCACGTGCCTTGGCTCTACACTCCGCCTGATGCAGCCACACACGAAGGTGGCCATCAGAATGAGGGCGACGTTGGGCACGCTTTTACCCCCGTTGTCTGCCGACTTGTACAGCCAGGATCAACCCGGAGCTGCAAGCGTGTAAGGCAGCAACTCTACCGCTGAGCCACCGATCCACCCTCATGGTTGTGCCGTCCTGATTCATTACGGTCTAGTTATTGGCATCATCTGCAGTTCCTTCGAGAGACCCAGGCTGAAATCTCCGACTGCACTGTTCTAGATTTCTGACCCTTTTATATAATAAAAACGGATAACCACTTAATTGAAAAAGCAGTAAGAGGAGAATTATGAAAGCATGTCAAGTGCGCGAATGCCATGACCAAAACAAGGCCTTTTCATGTGACATTATGTGAAATTTCCAGTAAATCCTTTTTTAACAGTTTGTATATTTCATCTTGCAAACAGCCTTTCTAAATAACTTGCAGCCAGAAACAGCCTAACTACAGTTTAAAAAATTAGATGAGTTCCTGGAATGTAGCACATTCTCCTGCTGTGGTAGAAATTCTCTCTGTGACGCGACTATACTGTAAGAGTGAAGCACATTTCAACTTCACATCGACAAGTGTCAAAAAATATTTAACCAAGGAATACAAAGTGAATGAATTATTAACATGTGATTAATTAAAGGCAGAAAAATACGAAATATAAAATATATTAAATTTTTTGACTAAATCTGGTTTTAATCTGAAGATGCACGGACAAATAAACTGAATAAAAATAACATTTTTTTTATTGAAGATAGTTCTGACTAACAAGGTCATTAATAGTTTAACTAGCAGTCAGAATGTTCTAATATCGGGTACATTCTGGTCAGGAAACAAGGTCAGAAGCCAGAGCCATTTTATCTGTAGCTTTGAAAGTAGCACAGAACCATTTGTATACTTGGATGAAGATTTGGATACATTCTAATGAAAGCAGTTCTCATCTTCATTTTGTTTTCCCCGAGATTGTTCTCAATGGAATGACAATGTTTTCCATTGTAAGAAATAAAACTGGTGAGATGTTATATATTCCAAAGCCCTTATTTTGTCTCCCTGTCGTTTCCTGGCTCCCACTAACTGAGACATAAACATGGGGAGATTTGCAAGGTTGACTTGAGCTAAAGCAGACTCTTAATCTGTTCTTGGCATTGAGGGCTAAATCTGAAGCCAACACTATCCATTTAAAAAATATATAAATGTATCTGCATCTTAAGTGATATCTTCTTTCAAATATATTCTTTACCCTTTCACTGAAACTGGAAGGATATAAGTGGTGGCGTACATTATCTCTTGAAGTAACATGCAAGGGGACGCATAGGTCATCACAGAGGTGCAGCTGGTGGAGCAGCTGCCTCACCGCGCCAGAGAACTGGGTTCAATGCTGACCTTGGGTACTGTCTGCGTGGAGTAGGCATGTTCTCTCGGTCACCATGTGGGTTGCCTCCAGGTGCTCCAATCTCCTCCCACGTCCTTTAGGAGATAGGAGCACCTGGAGGCGTGACCGTAGGTTAATTGTCCTCTGGACATTGCTCCCAATGTGTAAGGAGTGGATGGGAAAGTGGGATAACCTCGACCTAGCGAGAATGGGAGACCTTTGGTCTGCGTAGACTTGGTGGGCCGAAGGCTCTGTTCCGTCTTTCAGTGCTGTACCAATACCATTTGGACAGGTACATGGATAGGAAAGGTTTAGAGCAATATGGGCAAGACGGGCAAAGGGGATTAGTGCAGATGGGTATCTTGGTTCAGCAGGGATGAGTTGGGCCGAATGGCCAGTTTCTGTGCTGTTTGACTCTGGCACTAAAAGGATTACAGTGCAAATTCCAGGTGCCCTGAGATCTCTGAGTTTTGGGGCAAATAAATTATATATTTTTTTCACAAAACCCAGAACATCCGAAAGCAACGCACTTTGCCACAATTTGGTAATACTGCATTCAGCATGAATTGGAATGTCCTTTGTGAACTGGTCACAACACAAATCCACAACAATGGCGGGAAAATATCTGGATAATCTGCCTGAGGTTTTGTTTGTCGGATAAATACCAATTGTTTAAGAACAGCATCTCATCAAACAATGTACACCATGGTTACAATCTCAAAGCTGTAGTGGAAATAGTTGAGACTTATGTTTTTTCTTTTATTTAATCTCTGTAAATACTTTGGTATTCGCATCAATTGTTGTGGTGGAGATGAATGCCTCTTGACACAGTTGGAAAAGCGCGATAGCTTCTTAGCAACCGCATCTATTTCTGTTATATTTCCACACAAAAATGTCCACAATTTCATTTTAAATTTTTGAGATATATAATGAGGCAAATGAGAAGGGGGATAAAAACAGAAAAGGCTGGAAACACTCAGAAGTTCAGGCAGCATCTGTGGAAGTTGAACAGAGTGAACATGCTTGTAGCAGCTAAATGGACACAAAGTGTTGTACCTCAGTGGACCAGGCAGCATTTCTGCAGAATATGGATAGGCGATGTTTTGCGTTGGGGACCCTTCTTCGGACGTACCAGGAGATATCCGGTTTAGTTTCGTTTAGAGATAAGGCATGGAAACAGGCCATTCGACCCACCAAGTCTGTACTGCCTAGCAATCCCCGTACACTAGTGCTCTAAGGACAATGTACAATTCTTACTGAAGCCAATTAGATTTAGATTTAGATTTTATTACTTGTCATTCGAACCTCAGAGAGATTCAAACGAAATTCCGGTTTCCACAGCCATACAAACAAAACAATTCCTGCAAGACACATAATCAATTCAATTTACACAAACATCCATCACAGTGAATCTCCTCCTCACTGTGATGGAAGGCAAATGAACCTATAAACCTGTACGTCTTTGGAAAGTGGGGGGAGACCGGAGCACCTGGAGAAAACCCACGTGGATCACGGGGAGAACAACTCTGTACACACTCTGTACAGGCCGCACCCGTAGTCAGGATCGAACCCGGGTCTCTGGCGCTGTGAGGCGTCGATTCTACCGCTGCGCTACCGCTGTATTGTTGTCCATAAACGGTTTCTCTTTCCACAGATGCTCTCTGACCTGCTGGGTGCTTCCACCATTTTTGTTATTTCAGATTGCCAACATCTGCAATTGTTATGGTTTGTAATTGTACGAGAAAGGGAAGCAGAGAGTTAAACTGTGTGGGGGCTGCTGCTTCTTTGTGAAGCGTATTAATGCATCTATAAAGTTCATTGGGGACCACTCAGTACCAGTCATAAACCTATGTTCTTTACTACTCATCCCTCCTTGGAGAAGCCAAAAATCTCCAAATAACAAACAATAAATCTTCCTGCTTACCAGTTGTCACAATAACTATTCCCCTTCTTCTTACGAACCCAAGTGTTTCTGCAAAAGACTGATTCCACTGCTCTGAACCGAGACACAAGGAACATACTGCTCTTAATGTAGTGGGGAAATGTTCCTTTCTTAGTTCACTGCATGGAAGCTGGCCGTAGTTTTGATGTTTGCAGGCACTGTAACCCTGTCGGTAACAAGTTACATTTCTGCTAAGACCACAGGGAAACTGAGCAGGCAATGGTCACGTGAGAACTTCAAGTCAGCCGTGGAGTGTTAAAAATCCCACGTGGAATACCAATTAGGCTCCTTTTAATTCCCCAGTGATGGAAGTACCCAGAAGTGAAAGAATTTTCTTTTTCCCACTCGGAGACAAAATCTGGCGTAAGGTCAACTGACGTTGTGCCAGCCCTGGACCTTTGTGAAGAGATCAGCAGAGCTTTGTCTGTCGTTGTGGCACACTCATCGCTGAAAGCTCCCTCCCCTCCCACTCCCATACCGGTTGCTAAACACTTTAACTCCCCCTCCCATTCCAACACTGACCTTTCTGTCCTGGGCCTCCTCCAGTGTCAGAGTGAGGCCACACGCAAATTGGGGGAGCACCACCTCATATTTCGCTTGGGCATCTTACAACACTAGCGGTATGAATATTGATTTCTCCAACCAAGCAACCCTTTCTTTCCATCTCTCTCTGTCCCTCCTCCATCCTAGTTCTTCCAACTAGTTTCACTGTCCCCCTGATTAACGTTACTGTTTGTATGCCATGTTGTCACCTTCTCCTCATCCAACAATGAGCCGTTCTGCATTTCCTTCATCATTTTCACACCTTACATTCACTTTGCACCCTTCCATAGCTCTGGTTCCCGTCTCCCCTGCCTCTCAGTCTGAAGAATGGCCTCGACCCGAAACATCACCCTTTCCTTCTCCAGCATTTTGTGTCTATCGTCATAGAAATGACTTCACTAAGCACTGGTGGGGAGATAGGCCAAGCCTCAGACGTTGGCGTGAGTTCTCAGGGCTTTTCCTTACTAGGACTAAGGATTCTTAAACCTTCAAAACAGATGGAATTTTTAATATGTGTCACAAGTTCACGTCCATAAGTTATAGGAGTAGAATTAAGCCATTCGACCCGTCGAGCCCATTCCGCCATTCAGTCACGGCTGATCTCTGCCTCCTAATCCCATTTTCGTGCCTTCTCCCCTTAACCCTTGACACCCGTTCTGATCAAGTATTTATCTCTCTCTGCCTTTAAAATATCCACTGACTTGGCCTCCACGGCCCTCTGTGGCGATGAGTTCCACAGATGAACTACCCTCTGACTAAAGAAGGGTACAATACGGAATAAACTAAAAGCGGTGCAGTAGAGACATAAAAACCACGTGACAACATTCCTGCACGTTATCGGTTAACCTTGGGGAAAACAGAAGCATGATTTGCTGTTAGCCGGTAACCTCTAGCTGAGCTGTTTGGCAAACATTCGCGTATTTTCTTTTGACGTTTCTTTCAGTAACCGTAAAAAACCTTCAACGGACAAAAACCCGCTGCCACTCCATTGTCGCTGGGTGCCGTATAATCCAGACGCATTCAGGAGATTGGAGCTAAAACGCCCCCCTGTGCCATGTTGCCAATTGAATTCTTCACAAGAAAAAGTCATCAATTTTAAAACAATTGATTTTTCAACACCCAATGGCTTTCATAGCATTTGCCACTCTTGGAATTAATCCATTTACTTTGCCCAAAGATTGCACCCACTGGAGTGAAAGATATGACTTGTTGCACTCAGCGGCGATGGGTAATGAAGTAAAGAAAATGCCTTTATTGATGAAAAAGTTCATTTTCGTCAGTGTGATATAGTGTGGAAATAGGCCCAGCTCACGTCCCACCTGCCTGCGTTTGGTCCATATCCTGTCCTATACATCTACCTGCCGAACAGTTTCTTAAATGCTGGGATACTCCCTGCCTCAACTACCTCATCTGGCAACTTGTTGCAGACATCCACCACCCTTTGTGTGAAAAAGATACACCTCAGATTCCTATTTAATCATTCCCCCTTCAACTTAAACCTTTTTCCTTCTGGTCCTCGATTCACCTGGGCAAGAGACTCTGTGCATCTACTCGATCTATTCCCCTCACGATTTTATACACCTCAATAACATCTTGAAACACTTGTGAAATTAATTGAGCTAATTTCTTTTCATATGCTCATCATTTTCGCAGATGGTAAAGCTTAAACCCTTTACAATCAGATAAACTGCGGTACTTGGGAAAATACACAGCAAGGACCTAGCATAGACTTGGTGAATGTCTCAGTGAGCACTCAGCACACCAAGGCCCACTGGATTTCCCGTTTACTAACATTTTAGAAATCTGTGGAGGCCAAGACAATGGGCATTTTTAAGGTGGAGATTGATAGATTCTTGATTAGTAGGCCATGGTGTACAGCTTATGAGCTGAAAATGATCAAATACACAATATTATTACCCATATCACCCATCTGAGGTATGCTTTTACGAAATTGTATTCCCTTCCTTTTTACTGCCAGCAGCGCTAACAGGGGAATATTTTCTTATATTCCCCTTTCTAGCGAACGCCTATGAACTTTACCTGTTTAAACAGCGGGGAATATAGTCTTATATTCCCCTGGTCTCACATCCGGGAACTTGGCAACGTGACGCTGCGTGACGGCAACGTGACGCTGCGTGCGACTCAAAACAAACAAAATGGCAACCGGTTGCGAGAAGAGGTTCGCGATTTAAAAGTTCGACCTTCATTGTCACATAAATGAATTACATAAATTACATAATGAAACATAAATGTTACATTGTTTTAGTACCCTTATTTACAATGTTGCAATGGTTTTAGTACCTTATTTACAATGTTGCAATGATTGCAAAATGTATAGATACATTCATATCATATGAGATGTTCAGATTTTCCTCTAGATGTCTGATAATGGGTAATAATAACAATATTGACTGTCCTCTTTCGGGAGATACGACATATATTGCCCTCACTAGATCCATATTGCCCTCGTCTTCGACTCGGGCAATATGAATCTACTTCAGGCAATATATGTCGTATCCCCCTCAAGGCCAGTCAATATTTTATTATTATCTCTCAGCTGAATAATGTATTGGTATTGTTCCACTTACAGAAAAATAGCATTTCACCAAATCTGTTCTAAAGTGGATGTGGATGTGGAGAGGATGTTTCCACTAGTGGGAGAGTCTGGGACTAGAGGTCATAGCCTCAGAATTGAAGGAAGGAGATCTTCTTACCGAGTCCAAGATTAGTTGTTCAGCCAACTTCTCGGCATCTGCACACAATGGTGTCTGTCTTGTGCTTCTTGTGTGTGGTGGTGGAGAGATTGGTGGAAACAGGGCCGCGACGTGAACGCTCTTTCCTTGACCCCAGGAATGAGATGAGGAGGAATTTCTTTAGTCATGGGGTGGTGAATCTGTCAATGCCACGTCAATGGATATTTTTTAAGGCAGAGATAGATAGATTCTTGATTAGTACAGGGTTCAGAGGTCAGAGGTTATGGGGAGAAGACAGGAGAATGGGGCTGAGAGGGAGAAATAGATCAGCCATGATTGAATGGCGGTGTAGGATTGATGGGCCGAATGGCATAATTCTGCTTCAGGAACTTAGGAACTATTTGATCTCCCCTTCCCATTCCCACACTGAGCTTTCTGTACTGGCCCTCCTCCATCGCCAGAGTGAGGCTACACACAAACTAGAGGATCAGTACCTCATTTTCATCTGCCGCCTGCCAGAAACCTCACATTTGGGGCGGCATGGTGTTGCAACAGTGGTGCACCAGAGATCCAGGCCCGATCCTGACTACGGGCGCTGTTTTGTATGGACTTTGTACCTTCTCCCTGTGACTGCATGGGTGCTTTGGATTCTTCTTGAAAAAGCGCGGAAAAAGGCCCTTGGGCCCACCAAGTCCGCACCGACCAGCAACCCCCTAACGCTATCCTGTACGCATTAGGGATCATTTACAATTTTGCCAAGCCAATTAACCGACAAACCTGTAGGCCTTGGGAGTGCGGGAGGAAAACCGGAGAAAACCCACGCCGGTCCCGGGGGGAACATACAGTACAAACTCCGTACAGAGAGCACCCATAGTCAGGATCGAACCCAGGTCTCTGGCGCTGTGAGGCAGCAACTCTACCGCCGAGCCACTGGTCCGCCAATTAGTATAAATGGGTAAAATAGTTGGCACGGACATGATGTTATGCGGGGAATAAAGCCACCTCATTCACTCCAAAGGGTAACTCCAACACAGAGCTTCTTCCTCTGTGCTTCAAAAAGATTCAGAAATTCAATGTCATATTTTACTTCAGGAAGAAAAACTTCCTTACCCAATTGAATTTCTGGCAACAATTTGCAGCAGAATGTTTTTAGTACAGTTAGTCAGTTTAGGGTTAATTTCAGTTCCAGTATGCATCCATTTATCTTACACGGATTTATTCCTCATTGTACATCAATTTCAGTGCAGAATCCCTGCCTCACAATGCAGATTATTCCATTCAGGCTGCTTCCCAGTCTCGTTATTAGCTCTACAGTGAAGTGACTGGGAAAATAAAACATCAAGATTTCCAAATGGATGTCAGCAATTGGCATTGCAGTCACGCCACAAGTCAGTAGAGATGCAGCTGTCAAGATTTACAGTCATTGCAATGGTTCTATTGATCAGGCTGACATCCACCATTTGCAAATGCTGTATGACTTGTGTGATAAGTTAAAAGAGGATTTGGAACATCAGAGTCCTCTCAATTACGTGCTGCTGTTACGAATGAAGGTAGCTGTTCCCACCAGTTTTTATGCATCTGAACCTTTCAGACGACTGCTGGTTGTCCCTGGGCTGTTGCCACCTAGATCTCTGGGGCCTCTTTCCGATATCAACTCCGTGTGTGGCTTTGCAGCAGCCATGGAGAAGCAGGGGAGGTTTCGATATTTCCGACTCTCTCGTTGTGTTGGGTTTTGGTTTCTGGAAAGCAATGTGAAGGATTTTGTTCGATATCTCTGCTGCCCCACCCCGCTCCTTTAAAAGCTTTTACCCCCTGACAAAGCCCTGGTATCTCCATGTGTTGGATTAGTGTTCAATTCTGCTTGGAATCACTGCCATGGCATACTTCGTTTAGCTTAGTTTATAGTTTAGTTTAGTTTAGTTTAATTTAGTTTTGTTTGGTTTAGTTTATTATTACTGTCATGTGTACCAAGGTGCAGTAAAAAACTGTTTTTGTTGCATGTTAAGTAGCTAAGTAAGTAAGTAAGTTTATTGGCCAAGTATTCACATACAAGGAATTTGCCTTGGTGCTCCGCCCACAAGTAACAACATGGCATGCAGTGACAGTTACGAATGACTATTGAGCTAATGAAAAGACTATACATGCTCTACCTGCATGATAAAGGACATAACATTTAGTGCAAGATAAAATCCAGTAAAGTCTGATTAAAGATAGTTGAAAGATCTCCAATGAGGTAGATTGGAGGTTAGGATCGCTCTCCAGTTGTTGGAACCTTGGTTCAGTTGCCTGATAACAGCTGGGAAGAAACTGAATCTGGAAATGTGCGTTTTCACACTTCTATACCTTTTGCCCGATGGGAGAAGAGGAAAGAAGGAGCGATTTAGAATTAGTATTGGTATTGGTTTGTTCTTGTCACGTACTGAGGTACAGTGAAGTGTTTATTTGGCATGCTGTTCATGCTAATGAAATCACCCATTAATGATTATATCAAACCCAGGCAGAATATAATGTTACAGCTATAGGGGAAGTGCAGATAAAAGGGCTGCAACGAGGTAGATTGGGCAATCGGGAATAAATCTTTACCGTATAAGAGCCCCTTCAAGAGTTTGCGACAGCAGGGAAGAAACTGTTTTGGAATCTGGTTTCTATTCATTCAAGATTGTGTATTTCTGCCCATGGGAGAGTGTAGAAGAAGGTACGACTAGGATGTGAGCGGTTGTTGATTATGTTGGCTGCTTTCCCAAGGCGTTATGAAGGGTAGATGGTGCCGAAGCTGAGGAGACTGGTCTGTGTGATGGTCAGAGATTGTAGGGGGGGATCTGTGTCCGCAACTCTCTGCAATGGTTGGGACTGAGTGGAGGTAATGTGACTCCCATTGGTTGGCGGTGATGCCCATCTCATTGGTTGGATGTGAATGCAGATGCCACTTCCATTGGCTGGAGGTGAGTGTCAAGGCTTCCATTCGCTGCAGGTGAGTGGAGCTGATGTGGTTTCCGTTGGTTGGAGGCAATGGGATGCCACTCCATTGGTTGGATGTGAATGGGATCCCACTTCCATTCCACTCCCTGGCCACAAACTCTTGGAATCACTTCCCTCTGAAAGGCAACTCCGGACTGTCAAAGCTGCCACAGCCAGGCATAAAAACAGCTTTTTTCCACGAGTAGTAGCTCTATTCAATAACCAAAATTCTGTAGCCTCCTTTTGCCCTGGTAGTTTATTTAATTCACATGTTTAATTGATAATGTTTTATTATTAATGTTTAATATTTTAGTGTCATTCTTAATTGTCACTGCATGTCATGTTGTCACTTGCGAGCGGAGCACCAAGGCAAATTCCTTGTATGTGAACATACTTGGCCAAAACTCATTCAAACGTATTCATTCATTCATTGGTTGGGGGGTGAATGACAAGGCTGCCAGTTGCTGGAGGTGAGTGGAGCTGGAGTTGTTTCCATTGGCTGGAGGTGACTCCAATCCTACTTCAGTGTCCCCAGAATTGGTGAACACACTGTCTTGTGGAAGTGAGGCTGGATCTTGGGGGAAGCCATGACAGACAAGGAACTCTGCTGTGATTCTCTGAATATTGTGATTCTGTGACAGTGGGGAGACTTTAATTATTTCTCGGCCGCTGGATGTATCTGGGCTTCTGACTCCCATGGACTGCTCCAGGGCAAGAGAGATAAGTAAGCCTTCTGTTCTTTGTACAGTAGTTTGATAAACACTGCTACAATTAGATCCATCAACAGTGAACTCCCTTCTCAACCCCCCTGTTATGCTCTCCACCACTTCCCTCACCCTGACTTATTATCAGAGGAATATTATTTTTCTCAACGCGTTATGATTTGGCCCAATTTTAATGTTTCACGTCAGTAACTCCCAATTTCCTGAGTTTAGTTGAGTTCAGTTTATTGTCACATGTATCGAGGTGCAGTTGAAAAGCATTTGTTGCATGCTGACACAACTGCGACTTGAACATGGTCCCAAACTGCGGATTTCATTGCCCCGACCGCAGGAGAATAAAGAGGATGCAGGTATTTAGGAAAGAACTGCAGATGCTGGAAAAATCGAAGGTGGACAAAAATGCTGGAGAAACTCAGCGGGTGAGGCAGCATCTATGGAGCGAAGGGATAGGCAACGTTTTTGGTCGAGACCCTTCTTCAGACTGATTATTCAGACTTTATTGCCTTCCATCACAGTGAGAAATGTGGAATCCGCTGTGGTGGATGTATATGTCAACTTTATGTAGCGATGTGTCGTTGCTTTTTTTTAGTATGGCTGTATGGTATTTTTGTTTCACTGCACCCTAATTGGTACACGTGACAATACACTGACCTTTGAACCTTTGAACTGGCGACTCTGTATACTGAAGATAGTCACAAAATGCTGGAGTAACTCAGTGGGACAGGCAGCATCTCTGGAGAGAAGGGATGGGTGAAGTTTCGGGTCGAGACCCTTCTTCAGACTGAGCTCGACCTTAAACGTCACCCATTCCTTCTCTCCAGAGATGCTGCCTGTCCCGCTGAGTTACTCCAGCATTTTGTGTCTATCTTCATTTTAAACCAGCATCTGCAGTTCCTTCCTACACGACTCTGTATACTGTCTCATGGTACTACTGTGATTTACTTGTACTGTGTCTGAGATGCTTATCCAAGATGTATTTAAATGCTTCTGTATGGTGACACTTGCCTTGAACTGGAAATACAAAAATGAATTTCACTGTACCTCGGTACGTGTGACAGATAAGGAGCCATACCATGCTATGCCATACCTTAACCAGTCAGCGGAAGACAACACATGATCACCGTCGAACCATCCACAGCGTACAGATAGATGATGAAGGGAGTAACGTGGATTACGTTTAGTGCAAGATGAAGTCCGATTCCTCCCTTCAACCTCCCTTTCGTTGACTCCATTTATACCTCACGCTGTCTCAGCAAGGCCAGCAGCTTAATCGAGGACGAGTCGCTTCGTCTCCCCTCTCCCATCGGGCAAAAGGTACAGAAGTGTAAACGCACACCTCCAGATTCAGGGACCTTTCTTCCCAGCTGTTATCAGGCAACTGAACCATCCTACCACAATTAGAGAGCTGAACTACAATCTACCTCATTGAAGACCCTCAGACTATCTTTGATCAGACTTTGCTGGGTTTAACTTGCACTAAACATTGTTCCCTTATCATGTGTCAGTACACTGTGAATGACCTGATTGTAATCACGCATTGTCTTCCTGCTGGCTGGTTAGCATGCAACAAAAGCTTTTCACTGTACCTCGGTACACGTGACAATAAACTGAACTGAAACTGAACTGAACTGAAGTCCGGCATTTTGCCCAATGAATTGTCGTGCATTAAAATGTGTCGGGTGATTGTCCTGCATTCTAATTTACATTCATAATAACATGATTTCAAACATTTCGATTTCACCAGCAATTCATCCATTCGTGAATGGAAAACCCCCAAGGCAACATCTATAAACGAAAATGGGAATAAGATGGTTAAACATTTCCTGAACTTGATGTATTTTTCCTTGAGGCAGAGAGACATATATAATATGGTTTCTATCGGCCTCGGGGCAAGACAATGTACACAACCTAACCTATAACATTGCTTAATGATGGGTTCCAGCCACAAGTGGAGATATGTATCCACTACCGCTTCAAGCATTTTCCATATTTGAGTCCAATCTATTAACCTGTAAAATATTGTATCAAAGTGCGAATATAAAGTCTAAAGTATTTAATTCTCATATGTACCGTCAAAGGAACAATGAAATTCTTACTTAATGCAGCGTTACCAGCCCATTAGCAAAATAACAACGGATAAATGTGTAATAGTCGGCAATGAATAAATTAATAATCAGTAATACTACATAACCAGACCACAATTGTGCAAAACTGAAGTACAAAGTGCAACCAAAACAATGTTCATCATAGATCACAGTTGCCAAGGATATTAGAACATAGAACATAAAACATAGAGCAGTACAGCACAAGAACAGGCCCTTCGGCCCACAATGTTTGTACGAGACCAACTCTCATCTGCCTGCACAGAATCCTCCGCTCCATTCCCTGCATGTCCATGTGCCTATCCAAGAGTCTCTTAAACACCACTATCATATCTGCCTCCACCACCAACCCTGGCAGCGCGTTCCAGGCACCCACCACCCTCTGTGTAAATATAAACTTGCCCCGCAAATCGGCTTTAAACTTTACCCCTCTCACCTTAAAGCTACAGTGGCTTGCAAAAGTTTTCATACCCCTTGAACTTTTCCACATTTTGTCACGTTACAACCACAAACGTAAATGTATTTTATTGGGATTTTATGTGATAGACCAACACAAAGTGGCGCATAATTTTGAAGTGGAAGGAAAATGATACACAGTTTTCAAATGTTTTTACAAATAAAAAACTGAAAAGTGTGGCGTGCAAAAGTATTCAGCCCCCTTTACTCCGATACCCCTAAATAAAATCCAGTGCAACCAATTGCATTCAGAAGTCACCTAATTAGTAAATAGAGTCCACTTGTGTGTAACCTAATCTCAGTATAAATACAGCTGTTCTGTGAAGGCCTCAGAGGTTTGTTAGAGAACATTAGTGAACAAACAGCATCATGAGGCCCAAGGAACACACCAGACAGGTCTGGGATAAAGTTGTGGAGAAGTTTAAAGCAGGGTTAGGTTATAAAAAAATATTCCAAGCTTTGAACATCTCACGGAGCACTGTTCAATCCATCATCCGAAAATGGAAAGAGTATGGCACAACTGCAAACCTACCAAGACATGGCCGTCCACCTAAACTGACAGGCCAGGCAAGGAGAGCATTAATCAGAGAAGTAGCCAAGAGGCCCATGGTAACTCTGGAGGAGCTGCAGAGGTCCACAGCTCAGGTGGGAGAATCTGTCTACAGGACAACTATTAGTCGTGCACTCCACAAATCGGGCCTTTATGGAAGAGTGGCAAGAAGAAAGCCTTTGTTGAAACAAAGCCATAAGAAGTCCCGTTTACAGTTTGCCACAAGCCATGTGGGGGACACAGCAAACATGTGGAGGAAGTTGCTCTGGTCTGATGAGACCAAAATTGAAGTTTTTGGCCTAAATGCAAAACACTATGTGTGGCGGAAAAGTAACACTGCACATCACCCTGAACACACCATCCCCACTATGAAACATGGTGGTGGCAGCATCATGCTGTGGGGATGCTTTTCTTCAGCAGGGACAGGGAAGCTGGTCAGAGTTGATGGGAAGATGGATGGAGCCAAATACAGGGCAATCTTGGAAGAAAACTTGTTAGAGTCTGCAAAAGACTTGAGACTGGGGCGGAGGTTCACCTTCCAGCAGGACAATGACCCTAAACATACAGCCAGAGCTACAATGGAATGGTTTAGATCAAAGCATATTCATGTGTTAGAATGGCCCAATCAAAGTCCAGACCTAAATCCAATTGAGAATCTCTGGCAAGACTTGAAAATTGCTGTTCACAGACGCTCTCCATCCAATCTGACTGAGCTTGAGCTATTTTGCAAGGAAGAATGGGCAAAATTTTCAGTCTCTAGATGTGCAAAGCTGGTAGAGACATACCCCAAAAGACTTGCAGCTGTAATTGCAGCGAAAGGTGGTTCTACAAAGTATTGACTCAGGGGGGCAGAATACTTTTGCACGCCACACTTTTCAGTTTTTTATTTGTAATAATATTTGGAAACCATGTATCATTTTCCTTCCACTTCACAATTATGCACCACTTTGTGTTGGTCTATCACATAAAATCCCAATAAAATACATTTACGTTTGTGGTTGTGATGTGACAAAATGTGGAAAAGTTGAAGGGGTATGCAAACTTTTGCAAGCCACTGTATGCCCCCTTGTATTTGATTTTTCCACCATGGGGAAAAAGGTTCTGGATGTCTATCCTTTCTATACCTCTCATCATTTTATATATGGGCCGCCTTTTTGAGGCAACACTTCCAACACACCCCTTCTTCGAGTGATGTGATGTGATGTCCATCAATACCCATGATGGACCGGGCAATGTCTACCACTTTCTGCAGCTTTCTTTGTTCTTTATCCAAGTTACTGAACCAGGCCATGGTGTACAGCTCATGAGCTGAAAATGTTCAAATACACAATATTATCTCTCAGCTGAATAATGTATTGGTATTGTTCCAGTTACAGAAAAATAACATTTCACCAAATATGTGGATGTGAATGTGGAGAGAATGTTTCCACTAGTGGGAGAGTCTGGGACTAGAGGCCATAGCCTCAGAATTGAAGGACGTTCCTTTAGGAAGGAGATCTTCGTATCGAGTCCACACACAAGATTAGTTGTTCAGCCAGAGCTGATCACACTTCTCGGCATCTGCTTACAATGGTGTCTGTCTTGTGCTTCTTGTGAGTGGTGGTGGAAAGATTGGTGGAAACAGGGCCGCGACGTGAACACACTTTCCTTGACCCCATGAAGGAGATGAGGAGGAATTTCTTTAGTCATAGGGTGGTGAATCTGTGGAATTCTTTGCCTTAGAACGCTGTGGAGGCCAAGTCAATGGATATTTTTTTAAGGCAGAGATAGATAGATTCTTGATTAGTACAGGTGTCAGGGGTTATGGGGAGAAGGATGGAGAATGGGGTTAGATGGGAGAGATAGATCAGTCATGAGTAGACCAGATAAACTGAATGGCCTAATTCTGCCGTTTGACCTTATAAAGTTACCTGATACTGCTGATTTATCATTTTAAATGGCTCTCAGCTCACCAACACCAACACATCTTTGCCTCACTCAACTTGGGGAGTATAAAATGCAGTTTGCAAACAGGACCCATGTATATGAGATTCAGACTGCAGAAGGTAACTGTTGGGGATATATAGTGAACAGGCAATGAACAGTTCTAATGCCGGCACAAGAAACTGCAGATGCCGGAAACACAAAGTGCTGGAGGAACTCAGTGGGTCAGGCAGCATCTGTGGAGGGAATGGGTAGATCACATTTCGAGTCGGGACCCTTTTTCCAATGACAATTCTTTGCCTGTTATCATAGGATGTAGCATATTTATTCTCAATAGGTAACTATTTAAGGTATTCTTAGTGAAATTATTTCTTCTTCCTAGGGTGGTGAGTGTAAGGATCGAGCTGCCAGAGGAGGTGGTACTATAACATAATTGAACGCGTACAGGAATAGGAAAGGTTTAGAGGGATATGGGCCAAACACTGGCAGGTGGGACTTGTGTAGATGGGGCATCTTGGTCAGCAAGTTGGGCTGAAGGGTCTGTTTCCATGCTGTATGACTCTAGCTGCTTTGGCGTTCTGAAATCAGACATCCTTCAGACATGCCCTGTCCACTCAATCTGTGATTCTTTCAGCAATTTGTAAAGGTTTATCTGGAACAGTACCTGTTGGTCTGAAATTTTATCTTACAGCTTGACATGAAGTATTCTGCACAGACAGGTGATGTCGCAGTGGTTAAACTGTCTCCACAGAATACTTAACATCAAATAACCAACAATCTCACAGGCTTTAGAAAGCTGTATCAGAATCATGGTTACTCTGTGACCATGGTACCATTTTGAATTATAGATCCAGCCAGGAATAAACCGAAGATAGACACAAAAAGCTGGAGTAACTCAGCGGGTCAGACAGCATCTCTGGAGAAAAGGAATAGGTGACGTTTCGGGTCGAGACCCTTCTTCAAACTGAGAGACAGGGGAAAGGAAAACGAGAGATTCAGACGGTGATATCGAGAGACATAGAACAAATGAATGAACAATATGCCTAAAAGTAACAATGATAAAGAAAACCGGCCATTGTTAGCTGTGGGCCAGGTGAAAATAAGTTACAATGAGACTCACCAGGACTATATTGAAATGAGTTCAACATCTAGGGTGGGGAGGTGTGTTGGAAGGAACTGCAGATGCTGGTTTACACCAAAGATAGAAAATGATGGAGTAACTCAGTGGGACAGGCAACATCTCTAGATAGAAGGAATGGGTGATGTGTCGGGTTGAGACCCTCCTTCAGACTGCGAAAGGGGCAGGAGTAAACGTTGCTCCCCAGAAATCCCTGCCCCCCTCCTGAAACATTCCTAGCTCACCATCTCCTGCTTTAAGACGCTGCTTAAAGAAGCTGTCTTAACCAATGATCCTAGAGGAGCTATAATCTTTGGTCTTAACCACTGCTCCGGTCAACGGCCTTTGGTGCTTTGCCAGTTTTTGACCAAGTGGTTTTGGGATGTTTTATTACATTTTATTACATGTAAATTTATTGTAATGTTGTTAGCAATGGAAAATCTATTACGATTAGTTAGCAGTGATTACAGCATAAAGGCTATAATCTCATTCATTTGGGTAAAGGGATCAATCTTCTGTCTCTTTCAGTTGGTGCCTTATGCCATAGCTGAGTAAATGCAACAATAGTAGTTTAGTTTAATACAATGTGGAAACAGGCTTTCGGCCCACTGAGTCCGCACCAACCAGCGATCATCCGTACACTATGTCTATCCGATCACCAGCGACAATTTACAGAAGCCAATTAACCTGCAAACTTGCTCACCTTTTGAGTGTGGGTGGAAACCAGAGCACCCAGAGGAAACCCACGCGGTCACAGGGAGAACATACACACTCAGAAACGGGTGAATTGATCATGGGGAACAAGGACATGGCAGACCAATTGAATAACTACTTTGGTTCTGTCTTCACTAAGGAAGACATAAATAATTTGCCGGAAATAGCAGGGGATCGCGGGTCAAATGAGATGGAGGAAATGAGTGAAATCCAGGTTAGCTGGAAAGTGGTGTTGGGTAAATTGAATGGATTAAAGGCCGATAAATCCCCAGAGCCAGATAGGCTGCATCTCAGGGTACTTAAGGAAGTAGCCCGAGAAATAGCAGATGCCTTAGTGATATTTTTTCAAAACTCTTTAGATTCTGGAGTAGTTCCTGAGGATTGGAGGGTAGCTATTGTAACCCCATTTTTTAAAAAGGGAGGGAGAGAGAAAAAGGGGAATTACAGACCAGTTAGTCTAACATCGGTAGTGGGGAAACTGCTAGAGTCAATTATTAAAGATGGGAAAGCAGCGCATTTGGAAAGTGGTGAAATCATTGGACAAAGTCAGCATGGATTTACGAAGGGTAAATCATGTCTGACGAATCTTATTGAATTTTTTGAGGATGTAACTAGTAGAGTGGATAAGGGAGAAGCAGTGGATGTGTTGTATCTGGACTTTCAGAAGGCTTTCGACAAGGTCCCACATAAGAGATTGGTATACAAACTTAAAGCACACGGTTGGTGGTTCAGTATTGATGTGGATAGAGAACTGGCTGGCAGACAGGAAGCAAAGAGTAGGAGTGAATGGGTCCTTTTCAGGATGGCAGGCAGTGACTAGTGGGGTGCCGCAAGGCTCAGTGCTGGGACCCCAGCTATTTACAATATACAGTAATGATTTGGACGAGGGAATTAAATGCAACAACTCGAAGTTTGCGGATGACACGAAGCTGGGGGGCAGTGTTAGCTGTGAGGAGGATGCTAGGAGGCTGCAGGATGACTTGGATAGACTGGGTGAGTGGGCAAATGCATGGCAGATGCAGTATAATGTGGATAAATGTGAGGTTATCCACTTTGGTGGCAAAAACAGGAAGGTAGATTATTATTTGAATGGTGACCGATTAGGAAAAGGGGAGATGCAGCGAGACCTGGGAGTCATGGTACACCAGTCATTGAAAGTAGGCATGCAGGTGCAGCAGGCTGTGAAGAAAGCGAATGGTATGTTGGCATTCATAGCAAAAGGATTTGAGTACAAGAGCAGGGAGGTTCTACTGCAGTTGTACAGGGTCTTGGTGAGGCCACATCCTGGAGTATTGAGTACAGTTTTGGTCTCCTAATCTGAGGAAAGACATTCTTGCCATAGAGGGAGTACAGAGAAGGTTCACCAGACTGATTCCTGGGATGGCACGACTTCCATATGAAGAAAGACTGGATAGACTCGGCTTGTACTCGCTGGAATTTAGAAGATTGAGGGGTGATCTCATAGAGACTTACAAAATTCTTAAGGGGTTGGACAGGCTAGATGCAGGAAGATTGTTCCCGATGTTGGGGAAGTCCAGGACAAGGGGTCACAGTTTAAGGATAAGGGGGAAGTCTTTTACGACTGAGATGAGAAAATCGTTTTTCACACAGAGAGTGGTGAATCTGTGGAATTCTCTGCCACAGAAGGTAGTTGAGGTCAGTTCGTTGGCCATATTTAAGAGGGAGTTGGATGTGGCCCTTGTGGCTGAAGGGATCAGGGGGTATGGAGAGAAGGCAGGTACAGGATACTGAGTTGGATGATCAGCCATGATCATATTGAATGGCGGTGCAGGCTCAAAGGGCCGAATGGCCTGCTCCTGCACCTAATTTCTATGTTTCTATGTTTCTATGTCTATGTTTCTACTCCGTACAGACAGCACCTGTAGGTGGATGTAACCCAGGTCTCTGGTGCTGTGAGGCAGCAACTCCACGGGGGGCCACTGTGCTGCCCCCCCTTAGTTGCTGAAGGTACCCACTGTTGTTCACAGCCAATACCACCTGAGGGTTGACCTGTTTTCTGCCAAGCTTTCTTTCACTATGACCCGAGAATACTCTGGGGGGGGGGGGGGGGCACTGAACAGGTTAATGAGAGAAAGTGTGAAGCAGAGAACAAAGGGCGTTCACTCTCAGACTAATAAAGCAGGAGCACTGATGTTCTCTGATCACAGTCACAAACGCATACAACTCACTGATGGATGGGTACAGATTTGCAATCAGTGATCAGCATAAAATCATCCAGAAAATTGCCATGATTGTCAGTCTGTTGGATGAGATCCAAGAGGAAGTCATTACTTGTAATATGGGGATGTCTATTAGAGAGACAGAAACGTTTCTTTGTTTACTTGTCGGAAGCAATTTTTAAATAAAGGTAGAAGATCTGCCTTGCATGCTCAGATGCAGTGTAATTAAGTTGGGACTGATACCGCAAGAAACATTCATATCATTCATCCAGTGCAGCATCTTCAAATGCAGTCCCTTAAAGCACGTCTCAAAACTATGCAAAATGTAATCATTTCATTTCTAAGACCAAACCATTAACTCTTATTTATTGTAACGGGTTACAATTACTGACTCTGCTGTCTTGAATGCTTATTTGTGGATATTAATTGTGGTCACGTTCGCCTTGATACCAATCATATCTTTCTGTCTAATTAAGATGCACACCTTAAAGCGCCCCACACTAATCCTTCTGTCAATATAAGTAAATCGTTGTGGTTTGTGGGAATTTGCTGTGCTCAACTTGTTGATATGTTTCCAATACGATCATATGCTCCACCCTTTAAATGGTCTTTCATTGTTCATAAGTTCATCAGTGATAGTTTAGTTTAAGTTGGAGATACAGCACAGAAACAGGCCCTTCGGCCCATCGAGTCCGCGCCGACCAGCGATCCCCGCACATCATGCTTGACTGATCTTCTGGAATTTTTTGAGGATGTGACAAGTAAAACGGATGAAGGGGAGCCAGTGGATGTAGTGTATCTAGACTTTCATGAAAGCCTTTGATTAGGTCCCGCACGGGAGACTGGTCACTAAAATTAGGGCACATGATATTGGGGGTAGGTTCTTGACATGGATAGAAAATTGGTTGGCAGACAGGAAGCAAAGAGTAGGAGTGAACGGGTCCTTTTCAGAATGGCAGGAAGTGGCGAGTGGAGTGCCGCAAGGCTCGGTGTTGGGTCCGCAACTGTTTACCATATATATTAATGATTTGGAAGTGGGAATTAGGAGCAACACTAGCAAGTTTGCGGATGACACAAAGCTGGGTGGCAGTGTGAACTGTGATGAGGATGTTAGGAGGTTGCAGGGTAACCTGGACAGGTTGAGTGAGATGCGTGGCAGATGCAGTATAATATAGATAAATGTGAGGTTATCCACTTTGGTGGCAAAAACAAGGGGGCAGATTATTATCTCAATAGGGTTAGGTTAGATAAGGGGGAGGTACAGCGAGACCTGGGTGTCCTTGTACACCGGTCACTGAAAGTTGGCGTGCAGGTACAGCAGGCAGTGAAGAAAGCTAATGGAATGTTGGCCTTCATAACAAGAGGATTTCAGTACAGGAGTAAAGAGGTTCTTCTGCAGTTGTATAGGGCTCTGGTGAGACCACATCTGGAGTATTGTGTAAAGTTTTGGTGTCCTAATTTGAGGAAGGACATCCTTGTGATTGAGGCAGTGCAGCGTAGGTTCACGAGATTGATCCCTGGGATGGCAGGACTGTCATATGAGGGAAGATTGAAAAGACTAGGCTTGTATTCACTGGAGTTTAGAAGGATGAGGGGATATCTTGTAGAAACATATAAAATTATAAAAGGACTGGACAGGCTAGATGCAGGAAAAATGTTCCCAATGTTGGTCAAGTCCAGAACCAGGGGCCACAGTCTTAGAATAAAGGGAGGCCATTTAGGTGAGAACAAACGTTTTCACCCAGAGAGTTGTGAATTTGTGGAGGGCAGTGGAGGCCAAATCACTGGATGAACTTAAGAGAGAGTTAGATAGAGCTCTAGGGGCTGGTGGAATCAAGGGATATGGGGAGAAGGCAGGCACAGGTTATTGATTGGGGATGATTAGCCATGATCACAATGAATGCCACTGCTGGCTCGAAGGGCTGAATGGCCTCCTCCTGCACCTATTTTCAATTTTCAATTTTCTATTAACACTATCTTACACACACTAGGGACAATTTACATTTATGCCAAGCCAATTAACCAACTATAAACCTGCACGTCTTTGGAGTGTGGGAAGAAGATCTCGGAGAAAACCCGCGGGGTCAGGGTGAGAACGTACCAACTCTGTACAGACAGCGCGCAAAGTCAGGATCGAACCCGGGTCTCTGGCACTGCAAGTGCTGTAAGGCAGCAACTCTACCGCTGCGCCACCGTGCCACCCTGTGCAGAATTAGGCCATTCGGCCCATCAAGTCTACTCCACCATTCAATCATGGCTGATCTATCTCTCTCTCTCGGGACAATTTACAAAAGCCAATGGACCTGCAAATCTGCACTTCTTTGGAATGCGGGAGGAAACCAGGGCACCTGGAGAAAACCCTGGCTGTCCCAGGGAGAGGTGGTACAGTCACAGAGCAGTTAGCGAGGTCCTCAATTATTTGGAAACATGCCATTGTATATCTGCAGCATACAATACAATGAAATGACTGGTTTTAGGTCTGCCGTTGCAAATCTCTGGAACAAAAGAATGGGTCACTGAAAGGAAATCGGATATAAAACAACAAATGTTGTAAATAGTCAGCAGCTTTTTTCTCTGCGGTATTTCCATGCGCCTGGAATCCAATCTGATTGACGGGCCTTTAGTTGATTGGGGAGTTCTCCAGAGCGGGCCGTTGACCCAGGAGCAGACAAGGAAACTGCTGCGGCGTTACTGGGAGCTTGAGGAAGGAAGAACTCCAACCCTGCAGGCTGCAGTCCGATCCCAGGGCCCAGGGTGAGGTAATGAGCCTTCCTCGCCCTGATCCTGCCAGGCAGAAGGTACAGAAGATTGAAAGTATGTACCACCAGGTTCATGAACAGCTTCCTCCCCTCTGTTATCAGACTTATCAGCAGTCTGAAGAAGGGTCTCGACCCGAAACGTCGCCCATTCCTTCTCTCCGGAGATGCTGCCTGTCCCGTTGAGTTAGGAAACCTTTCCTATCCATGTGTCCCCATTTGTTTTAAATGTTGTTATAGTACCTGCCTAAACCTATCCTATCCATCTACATGTCGAAATGTTTCTTAAATATTGTGATAGTAACGTACCTCAACTGCCTCCTTCCGATAGACAAAAGTGCTGGAGTAACTCAGCGGGCCGTGCGGTACTCTGAAGAAACGTCACCTGTCCTTTTCCTCCAGAGATGGTGCTTGATCCACTGAGTTACTCCAGCACCTGATGTCCTATCCTTTGTATAAACCAGCATCTGCTGTTCTTTGTTTTTACTTCCTCCAATAGCTCGATCCACCCTTGTGTGCATGTAAAAAAAAATGCCCTCCAGGTTCCTATTAAATCATTCCCCCCTCACTTTAAACCTATATCTTCTGGTTCCCGATTGCCCTATTATGAGTAAAAAAGACCCTGTGCATTTACCCTCTCTATTCCTCGCATTACTTTATTACACCTCATCCTCCTGCATGCCAAGGAATAAAGTCCTAGTCTGCTCAACCATCTCCCTGTGGCTCAGGCCCTCGCGTTCTATGAAGCCATTACATTAAGATAAGATGTACAATGTATCGATGACAGAAAGGTGCAACTGTGGCTTGTGTGCAAGTTGGATGCACCAAGTCGTCACTTTGGAAGTGCAGCCAACACAGATATTCTTCAATTTCTGACCTTGCATGAAAAATAAATCAATGCAGGTGAATTAATCAGTGCCTCACTGTACTCACCCATTGAACTAATTCTTGACTATCATTTGCTCCCTCAGGCAGCTTCACCCACCTGCATCCAAGACACTGCTTTTAGGCATGTCTTCATATTGATATTGTCGAGGGCCCTGACATTAACGGGCTCATTTGTACCAGAGGATCCAATCCCCTCCCTTCCTCTCCGGTGACCTGAGGACCGTTTGCATATTTCTTGAATGGAGAGCCCAGC
This sequence comes from Okamejei kenojei, assembly GCA_035221665.1. Lineage (NCBI taxonomy): Eukaryota > Metazoa > Chordata > Chondrichthyes > Rajiformes > Rajidae > Okamejei > Okamejei kenojei. The sequence continues at coordinate 22,656,506 of CM069164.1, forward strand.
AGACCTCCTTCATCGTCATCCTGTGATCCAGTTGGACTCCTGAACACGTCGAACAACTTCTCCTTCCGTGCCTGTCCCGCTGAGTTCCTCCAGCCTTTTGTATCTATCTTCGGTTTAAACCAGCATCTGCAGTTCCTTCCTACACATCTCCTGTAGTTTAGTTTAGTTTACAGAGACAGCAGGCAAACAGGGCCTTCCGCACCAACCAACGATCTCCGCACATTAACGCCAACCTACACACACTAGGGACAACTTACAATACATGTCACAGGGAGAACGTACAAACTCCACACAGACAGCACACATGGTCAAGATGGAATGCGGGTCTCTGGCGCAGTTAGGCAGCATCTCTACAGCTGTGTCAATGCGCCATCAATACTTAATTCATGAATTAATTAAACAGAAATTGTTGTGGATACTCCACTGGTCAGGCTGCATCTGCAGAAATAGAGACAGATTCAGTGTTTGAGGTCAAAGATCTTTCATCGAGGGTCAAGAGACAAGAGTGTTTTATTGTCATATGTCACAGTGAAATTCTTACTTGCTGCAGCACAACAGAATATGTAAACAGGCTCGGTGTCTGCTGAAGCCTCATTGAATGGAAACACAATTCTGTCTCCACAGATGCTGCCCGACCCGCTGTGTAATCCCCAGCACTTTCTGTTTTTATGTTGAGTTTTGACATCTGTAGTTCCTTGGTTTTTCAGCTGCTGGGAATAATTAACTACTGCAGGAAGATTAATCTTGTGCATCTTCCCAATGTCCTTTTCCATGCGCTTGCCAAACATCTGTAAAGGTTAAACGAGTGTCAGCTCTTCCTAATTGCAAACTGCCTCAAATCACAAAGACCTTTGCCCCAACAGCAAGGCAGAAAAATTAATGAAACATTTTGTTTACTTACAGCTGCCATGTTTCCACTAGTAATAAGTCAAGTCTATTTGCTGACATAGTTAACATTCTGCACTTTACATATACATCGTCTCAGCGATACATATTGTTTCCGATTTGGTTTTCTAAGGGCTTATTTTGCTGCCTACTTCAGATTCTACTTGTCAAGGTTAAGGGAGTGTGGTCCTCAGAGGGATAATGGTGGATTAAACAAAAAGCCTTTCCATTTTTAGAATATCTTCCTTTCCAGAAACTATGGATAAAAATAATTCAAAGCTGAAATCAGTCACAAGCGAATAAACACTAAGGCATTTTGCAATCAGAGATTGGTTATAAGGAGCAATAGAACTTTAAAATGAATTTTAAAAAATCGTTGTGCACTGTGTGAGACAGAAGGTTCTCAAAATCAGAAAATGGTGGAGGTATGGTGCAGTCTTTTATTTTAGTTTAGAGATACAGCACGGAAACAGGCCCTTCGGCCCACCGAGCCGGCGCCAACCAGCGATCCCCGCACAATAACACTATCCTACACACATTGGGGACAATTTACAATTTTACCAAGCCAATTAGCACCCCTTTCCACCTTCCACAGAGACCATTCCCTCCGCAACTCCCTGGTTAACTCATCCCTTCCCACCCAAACCACCCCCTCCCCTGCAGGTACCTTGCCCTGCGACCACAGGAGATGCAACACCTCTCCCTATACCTCCTCCCTCGACCCTGTCTAGGGACCCCTACAGCCTTTTCAGGTTAGGCAGAGGTTCACTTGCACCTCCTCCAACCTCATCGACTGTATCCGTTGTTCAAGACGTGGGCTCTTATTCATAGGCGAGACCAAACGCAGACTGGGCAATCGTTTCGCGGAACACCTTCGCTAAGTCCGCCTGAACCTACCTGATCCCCCGGTTGCTGGACACTTTAATCCTCCTTCCCATTCCCACACTGACTTTCTGTTGTAGGCCTCCTCCATTGTCAGAGTGAGGCTAAACACAAATTGGAGGAACAGCATCTCATATTCCGCTTGGGCAGCTAACAGCCCAGTGGTAACCATATAACCATATAACCATATAACAATTACAACACGGAAACAGGCCCTCTTGGCCCTTCCAGTCCGTGCCGACCATTTGTTTTCCCCTAGTCCCATCTACCTGCACTCAGACCATACCCCTCCATTCCCTTCACGTCCATATACCTATCCACTTTACTCTTAAATGTTAAAATCGATCCTGCCTCCACCACTTCTGCTGGAAGCTGATTCCACACAGCCACCACCCTCTGAGTAAAGAAGTTCCCCCTCATGTTACCCCAAAACTTCTGTCCCTTAATTCTCATGTCATGCCCTCTTGTTTGAATCTTCCCTACCCTCAATGGGAAAAACGTATCCACGTCAACTCTGTCTATCCCTTTCATCATTTTAAAGACCTCAATCAAGTCCCCCCTTAACCTTCTGCGCTCCATGGTATGACTTTTGATTTCTCTAAAGTAATTTCTCTGAAGTAATCCCAGCATTCCCACTCTCTCTATCCTTCCCCCACCTAAGTCGCACCAGCCTCTCGTTTTCACCCAACAAACAGCTCACAATGGCCTGTTTCGTTTCTCATCGTTACTTTTATACATACCTTTCACTCATTGTTCTTTATCTCTCTACATCATCGTCTGTTTCTCTTCCTTCCCTTTTCCATGACTCTCAGTCTGAAGAAGGGTCTCGACCCGAAATGTCACCCATTCCTTCTCTCCAGAGACGCTGCCTGTCCCGCTGAGTTACTCCAGCACTTTGTGTCTGTCGTCAGCCTACAAACCTGTACGTCTTTGAAGTGCGGGAGGAAACCGGAGCACCTGGGGAAAACCCACGCAGGTCATGGGGAGAACGTACAAACTCCATGCAGATGGCATCCATAGTCCGGATCGAAGCCGGGGTCTCTGGCGCTGTAAGGCAGCAACTCTACCGCAGAACCACCGTACTGCCATTCATTCAGCATCTGTGGAGATTTCTCTGTGGCTCCATCATGAATTCCTGACTCTGGTACTCAATGCCCCAACCAATGAAGGCAGGCCTACCAGACCTCTGAAGAAGGGTCTCGACCCGAAACACCACCCATTCCTTCTCTCCAGAGATGCTGCTTGTCCCGCTAGTTACTCCAGCATTTTGTGTCTACCTTCGATTTAAACCAGCATCTGCAGTTCCTTCCTACTCGTAGCAGACTACTAGAGCGCCCATGTGGGACTTACAAATAGAATGGATAAATGAGCAGTAATAGTGTCGATGTAAAATTCAAAAATTGCGTACAAGGTGGCTTCCCGGATCCATATGTTGCTTCAGCAATGAGGGAACAAGTTATTTTCATTAATGGGAGAGGATAACTTAATAATTTGATATTAAGGGGCCTTAAGGGAAAATTGATCATAAAATGTCTGGAAGTGATTTAGTTCAGTTAATGAAGCAAATTGCAATGGGTTGGGGCAAGGTTTGGCTACAGTGGAATGGGAAACTACTTTAAAATGTATGATGGAATAAAACAGCAAATGGCTTATTTTTGAAGAACTATGCATAGTTTTACAATAAATATATATCCCTTTAGGGAGAAGCTCAATGGGGTCCACCTGCCATTGAGTGGGGCAGCCAGAGATATGACTGGAGCACACGAAAAGGCTTGTGATGTGGCTGACAAGTGCAGAGAGTCTGAGGGGCGGGAGTGTTACAGAATTCAGCGACTGAGGATTGAGACACAGATAAAGGAAGAGAAAGCAAGTAAATGATGGCGCGCTTGTGGGAGGCATGAAAATAGGCTGTGCAAGCATCTCTAGATGCAGAGGGTGGAATAGATTACGTCATTCCCCTTAGTACAATCACACTGGGAAATCAAGAGACAAATGTGAGCCTAGAGTCACGAGTGTTTAATTGTCATCTGTGCTGGAAGGAACAATGACATTCTTACCTGTTGCAGCTGAGCAGACCCATAAACACTTTAACACAGAGCTAAATATGTAATCATCAATACCACAGTCAGTTATTAACCATAATACCAGGTGACCATAATAGTGGTTCCGTTCTGACCATCGACCAGAGGGCTTGAACATCGGGCCGTTCTGTAGAGGCAGCTACAGAGGGTCGGGGCCCCAACCACGGGTGAACAAGGGGGGAGAAGGTGGAGGAGGACTGTCTGAACTGTATTGCCTTCCACCTCAGTGAGGAATACTGTGGTGGATGTCTGTGTTGAATTATGTTCTGTATTGTGTCCTTTTTTAATTGTAACGCTGCACGGTAAATTACATTTCACTGCACCTTATGGTGCATGTGACAAACACATTTGAACTTGAACTAAGTGCAAAACTGAGGTCCATGGTACAACCAAAGACACAGTCCACAGAGGATCATACTTGCTGAGGTTAGGGTTGGAGGTGGTCAACAGCCTGATGGTCACAGTTGCAGTTTAGTTTATTGTCACGTGCATCGAGGTACACCGAGCTATTGTTGTGTGCTAGCAGAAAGACAATGCATGATTGCAATAGACAATAGACAATAGACAATAGGTGCAGGAGTAGGCCATTCAGCCCTCGAGCCAGCACCGCCATTCAATGTGATCATGGCTGATCATCCCCAATCAGTACCCCGTTCCTGCCTTCTCCCCACATCCCCTGACTCCGCTATTTTTAAGAGCCCTATCTAGCTCTCTCTTGAAAGCATCCAGAGAACCTGCCTCCACCGCCCTCTGAGGCAGAGAATTCCACAGACTCACCACTCTCTGTGAGAAAAAGTGTTTCCTCGTCTCCGTTCTAAATGGCTTACTCCTTATTCTTAAACTGTGGCCCCCTGGTTCTGGACTCCCCCAACATCGGGAACATGTTTCCTGCCTCTAGAGTGTCCAAGCACTTAACAATCTTACGACATCTTACGAGATTGCGAAAGAAAACACATGATTATTTGCTGGGTAGAGGCAGTTCATGAACCTGGAGGTCGTGGTTTTCAGGCTCCTGTACCTTCTCGATGGTGGCAGCGAGATGAGAGCGTGGCCAGGGTGGTGTGGGTCTTTGATGATGTCGGCTGTCTTTTTGAGGCAGCGCCTCCTGCAGTTCCCTTCGATAGTCGGGGAGATCGGCACCCGTGTATGCGATGTCCATCTTCATGGAAGAAGGCACATGGAACATTCTGGTAAAAGTGGAAAGCAGAATCAATGAGAAAGTGAAAAAAATTAGCATGTGTTAAACCAGAACCAGGGTGTCAGGGATTACGGAGAGAAGGCAGGAGAATGGGATTGAGAGGGAAAGATAGATCAGCCATGATTGAATGGCGGAGTAGACTTGATGGGCCGAATGGCCTAATTCTGCTCCTATAGCTTATGAACATTAACTTATGAAGTGTTTGAGAAATTAATAACTGAAGTCATAGATTCATACAGCACTGAAGCAGGCCCTTTGGCCCAACTCATCCATGTTGACCAGGATGCCCCTTCTAAGCAAGTCCCATTTGCCCATCTCTCTAACCCTTTCCTATCCGTAATCCCTATCCAAGTGTCTTATAAATGTTATCATTGCACCTACCTCAACAGCCTCCTCTGGCTGCTCGTTCCACATACCCACCACCATCCGTTCCGACGTTCTGCTTCAACATTTCCAGCACCAGGGTATTTTGCTTCGGGCTATTCCTTGATCTACCGTGCACGGAGCGGTAGAGAGTTTAAATTCACTGCAGCAGCATCTTAATGTGGAAATAATTGCCAATTTTGTTTTTTATTTGCGTGCAACAAATTTTACTCGAAAGGAGCAGGCGCCGACACTTTAAGTTAATAATAAACATTTACCACTGCCTAACGCATCATTAGCTGCAGATGCAATGCTTCCTCCACAATGGGATTGCATTTCCCCGTCTATACAGACAGTGCAGGTTCACTGGTGCAGCATCTCTGCCTCTTAGTCCCAGCACAGGATCTTTGTCAGCATCACATTGGAAATGCACACTAACGTTTTACATTTTATCCTAATTACACAAATTGCCTTTTTAGTGGCGATATTTCCTTCACTAACACTAATTTGAGTAATGCCGATTGGACATTGATTTTTACTGTTAAAATGTTGGCCCGGACCAGTCCAGACAAAAATGGATCAAAACACCAACTCCTCTATTGATACCTTCAACCCATGCCCTCTATTTCTTGATTCCCGTACCCTGGGATAGGTAATGAAACCATACCATTGTCAAGGTGGGTGGCTCAGCAGCGCAGTGCCTTACAGCGTCAGAGTCCCAGGTTCAATCCTGGTTACGCGTGCCGTCTATATGTTAGTTTATACGTTCTCCCCGTGACAGTGTGGGTTTTCCCCAGGTGCTCTGGTTTCCCCCACACTCCAACGACATGCAGATTTATCGTTTAATTGGCTTTGGTAAAATTGTAAATTGTCCCTAGTGTGTGGGATAATGTTAGTGCACGGGGATGTCGCTGGTCTGCGAGGACTCGATGGGCCGAAGGGTCTGTTTTTGCGCTGTGTCTAAAGTCAAGTCTAAAAACTATTGAACCATCTCAAAGTTAGCAACTTTCTTTGAAATGCAATGGCAATGGCAAGAATAACAGCCACTTTGCACCTGGCAATTTATATTCGTATCCCACCATCACCGTCTCAAATCATCCCTGAACACTTTACAACTGAAGGCGTACTCGTTCAGCTTAGATATTGTTGTAAAATAACATTTACAGCCCTTAATTTCCACAGGGCAACTCGCAGAAACAGCATTACGAGAATGTCCAGTTAATCTACTACTGTTGACCGAAGAAGAAATATTGACAATAACACCAGGGATAACTTCTCTATCGGTCCTACAAATGGGCGTAGAGTCAGGGAGGGATGCAGCAAGGAAACCAACCCTTCGATCACAATTCCTTACGCATGTATATGAATCCTGCATTATCGCTCATAAGTTCCTAAGTTCCTAAGTTACAGGAGCAGAATTAGGCCATTTGGCCCATCGAGTCTACTCCACCATTCAATCATGGCTGATCTATTTTCCCCCCTCAACCCCACTCTCCCACTTTCTCCCCATAACCCCTGATACCCTAACTAATCAAGATTCTGTCCATCTCTGCCTTGGAAGTATCCATTGACTTGGCCTCCACAGCCTTCTGAGTTGATCTCCTCGGCCTACAAGTGATCCATATCCCTCCAATCCCTGCAAATCCATGAGCCTAGCTAAAAGCGTCTTAAACACCAATATCTTATCTGCCTCCACCACCACCCCTGGCAATGCGTTCACACCGCCCTCTGTGTAAAGACACTTGCTCTCACATCTCCATCATACTTTCCCACTCTTATAGCTAGCTATGCCCTCTCGTGTTGAACCTTTCCAGCCTGGGAAAAAGGTTCTGATTGTCTATCCTATCTATCCTATGCCTCTCATAATTTTATATATAGTTCCACCAAGTCCACCCTCAACCTCCAACGCTCTAAAGAAAACAATCCTAGTCTATCCAACTCTCCCTGTAGCTGTAATCCAGGCAGCTATCCCAGATTTTATTTAGTTTAGTTTAGTTTAGAGAAACAGCGCGGGAAATTGGCCCTTCAGCCCACCGAGTCCGCCCCGACCAGCGATCCCCGCACATTAACAGTATCCTACACACACTAGGGACAATTTTACATTTATACCAAGCCAATTGGCCTACAAACCTAACCTGTACGTCTTTGGAGTATGGGAGGAAACCGAAGATCTCGGAGAAAACTCACGCGGTCACAGGGAGAACGCACAAACTCCGTACAGACAGCACCCGTAGTCGGGATCGCCACCGTGCTGCCTTGGGGTCGTGTCACGCAGAGTGGACAGAGTGTGGTTCAGCCTCTCATCCATACAATGGCACCTCCGGCAATGAACCCTTCCTTCAGAATAGTACAGGGCCATTAGTCTCGAGGCAAGGAACTGTACCGACAGCCTGAAATTCAGAAGCAAGCTTGTGGTCATCTGAGCAACTCGTTATTGTCACCGATGGTGTTATCAGTTAAAAATAACACTCCCTTTAGGTTGCACGAACACACAGGTTAATTGACGAATGTTCATGGCTAATCAACAAGCTATATCATGGTTCTGGGAAGAGGTTGAACGTCACCTTTCAAGGAGAAAGGAATGTGTTGTATTTGGAGACACAAGGAACTGCAGACATTGAGTAAAACATAAAGTGCTGGAGGAACTGAACGGGATCAGGCAGCATCTGCAAAGTCAAAAAGTCAAGAAGTCAAAAGAGTTTATTGTCGTGTGTCCCTGACAGGACAATGACATTCTTGCTTTGCTTCAGCTCAACAGGACATAGTAGGCATTGACTACAATTATACACGTAAATACACACATGAATGAATAAATTGATAAAGTGCAGATAACAGATGGAGGGGTATTAATGTTCAGAGTTTTGTCCGAGCCAGGTTTAATAGCCTGATGGCTGTGGGGAAGTAGCTATTCCTGAACCGGGTCGTTGCAGTCTTCAGGCTCCTGTATCTTCTACCTGAAGGTAGCAGGGAGATGAGTGTGTGGCCAGGCTGATGGACAGGCAACATTTCACACCGGGACCCTTCTTCACACTGATATAGTCAAGAGTATTTAATGGTCATATGTACTGATAACGGAACAATGGAAGTCTTACTAGCAGCATCTTAATGGGCCAGTAAACATGATCATATAATTAACATGCAATGATAAAGTGGGCCGAATGGTCAGTTTCCACGTTGTATTTCTGAACTAAACCAAACTAAACTAATAAATGTAATACTAATGCAAAACACCAAAGTCCTTAGTGCAACCAAAGAAATCCATAGAAGTTCATAGTTGCTGAGGTTGGTGATGTGCAAGGTTCAGGAGCCTGACAGAAGAGCTACTCGCGAACGTGATGGTTATGGGTTTCAGGCTACTCTTTGGAAGGAGTGAACTGGTGGGAGCGTGGCCAGGGTGGAGCGGGCCCTTGGTGATGCTGGCTGCCGTTATGAGGCAGCGGCTCCCACAGACCCTTGTGACGATGGGGAAGTCAGTCCCTGTGACGGCAGTGTCTGCCACTCTCTCTAATGCCCTTTCATTCCTGGGCGTTCTAGTTGCTGAACCAGGCCTTGATGCAACCCATCAGTAAGTTCTCCAGTAGAGGTGTACAAGTGGAGCAGGGGGGGGAATGCTGGAAGAGCGGGATGGTGGTGGGACAATGTCTGGGAGCTGCTGTGCCGGAGTACAGGACCGGGAAGTACGAAGGCAGTGGGGTGGTATGTATAGAGGCTTTGGCTGAGATTATCGGTACACAAGGAAATACGAACCTGACTAACAAAGTGATTGAGCCTGTCTTATGAAAATAACAGAACACCACTGCCAGTAATTTTCTTCAGCCGATATTGAAGTCATTTCTTTGAGCAAATCTCTGGTGCCTCGTGCTGGAGCCCTGCTCTATTACTTATGCATTTCTGGTAATTCCTTGCCTTTCACCGAGACCAAGATTCAAAATAAATGTGAGATATGTGCTTGCATTATGTACAAGTAATTGCCTTGCTAAGATTAAAAAAATTAGTTTGCATTTCACACATTGTGGTGAATATGCGGCTTGTTTTGTTTGCATGCTGGTGTGATACCAGCTTGTACCGAAGGTCAAAGGGGAGCAGAATGTGTTTTATTCCCCTCGAACTTCAGCGAAGATAGTGCAGGATCTTAGCTTGGGAGTCAATGGCTCGCACCCCATGTTATTGCTCAGCGATTGATTCCTCTGCCTCAGCTCTCCAGGGCCTGCTGTTATTGTCTCTCTCAGTCAGAATAACTGAGCACACAATATTAACACTGGAACTCAGTAAACACTGCAGCAGTTTGAGCCCTCCAGCTGTAAACATTGGACTGGTTCTTAGAGCACTGCAATGAGCAAGCTTGTAGTTTGGGAAGATCTGCCAAACACCTTGCTCCATTTAGAACAGGAAAGTCATACAATATGCAGCAGAACTAATTCCAGGGAAGGTCAGACAACATAAAGGTGCTTTGGAAAACTTGTGGCTAGGTATAGAAAGAAAGGGATCCAGCAACTAGTTTTAAAAGGGCAGAGGCACCATGGAAAATTACCCAGTTTAGTTTGGTTTCGTTTAGAGATACAGCATGGAAACAGGCCCTTCGACCCACCATGTCCACGCCGACCAGCGATCCCCACACACTATCCTACACACACTAGGGACAATCTACATTTATAGCAAATACGTCATCCATCTGCCACTGTCATTATCCTTATTTATGTGTGGCTGGTGCCTGCAGAACACAGAAAAATAGTTGACTTCTCTGCCCCCAAGAATACCCAAGTAGGTCGGTGAGTTTAGTTTAGTTTAGAGGCACAGCGCGGAAACAGGCTCTTAGCCCCACCGGGTCCGCCAGAGACCAGCGATCGCGCACATTAACACTATCCTACACCCACCAGGGACAATTTTTACATTTATACCAAGCCAATTAACCGGCAAACCTGTACGTCTTTGGAGTGTGGGAGGAAACCGAAGATCTCAGAGAAAACCCACATAGGTCACGGGGAGAACGTACAAACTCCGTACTGACAGCGCCCGTAGCCGGGATTGAACCCGGGTCTCTGGCGCTTCATTCGCTGTAAGGCAGCAACTCTACCGCTGCGCCACCGAGACTGCCACAGGATTAAACCTGTAGAAATATAACATCTGGCGACACAAGAAACAGCAGCAGCTGGAATTGCGAACATCTGGAGCCCAGACCATCTCACAAGGCAACCTCTCTTCCATGGAATCCATTGACACTTCACGCTGCCTCGTCAAGGCTACCAGCATAATCAAGGACGAGTCTCACCCCAGTCACTCCCTAATCTCCCCTCTCCCATCAAGCAAGACGTACGGAAGAGTGAAAACACACATCTTCAGATTCAGGGACAGTTTCTTCCCAGCTGTTATCAGACAGCTGAACCATCCTACAAACATGAGAGTGGTCCTGAGCTACCACCTGCCTCAGTGGAGACCGTGGATGGCCCGATTGTAATCATGTATTGTCTTTCCGCTGACTGGTTAGCACGCAACAAAAAAACTTTTCACGTCTCCCCTCAGCCTCTGGTGTCCCAGAGAAAACAATCCAAGTCTGTCCGACCTGTCCATACAGCTCTAACCCAGGCGGTATTCTGGTGAACCTCTTCAGCACCCTCTGCAAGCCTCCACATCCTTCCTGCAATGGGCCGGGCAGAACTGCCGCTGCACGTCGCCCCTGGTTTAATGGAACTGAACGTTGTGGTGAGGTTGGGCAAGGCCACGTGCCCTCTCTCCTGGATTCTTCACACGGTGAAGGCCACATCCAGATCAGCCTCTGGGAGGAAGAGATTGAAGATGGTCCTTGTGTTGACGTCCCCTGTGGCTGGCACAGAGGGAAACGCTCCTGTAATCACCACAATCAAACTCTCTTTCCTTGAAAGAGGAAATACAGCTTACAGCCCAATTCACTCGATATTTATTCATGTTCACAAGTTATAGGAGCAGAATTAGACCATTCAGCCCATCGAGTCTCCTCTGCCATTCAATCATGGCTGATCTTTGCCTCCTAATCCCATTTTCCTGCCTTCTCCCTGGACACCCGTTCTAATCAAGAATTTGTCTATCTCTGCCTTAAAAATATCCACTGATGTGGCCTCTATGGCCCTCTGTGGCGATGAGTTCCACAGATTAACAAAGAAGTTCTTCCTCACCTCCTTTTAAAAGGGCGCCCTTTATTTCTGAGTCACATATATTTATTGTCACGTTTATTGTCACATATACAATTAAACATTGCACAGTGAAATTCATTTTGCATAAAACAATGCCACTGCCGTCACATGTGGCGCAACTGTATCGAGTTCAAAGTCCGGATTCCCGAGTGTTCCTTCTACCGGAGCGGCTCCGGATCGCGTCCGTCACCCACGACTGGCTTGCCCGTGATCCGTCATCCCTCTCTTCCCCTCGTCGGCCATCTTGTGTCCCGGGGACAACCTCCTGCGGCCTACATGAAGGCGCTGGAGGCTTTACCCTGGTCCTCCCTCCTACCGGCCCTTGCTCTCCACATCCGATTTCTCCAGAGACCCCATTCCACATCCGACGAGCCTTCGGTGGGTGTGGGGGGGGGGGGGTTCCGCATCCGAGAAGCCTCCAAGGGCGTTTGCCCACCCAGCCTCTCCTATAAATTCCCTGGCACTCTCCATTTCCCCGCAGAAAACAAAGATCTTACAGCGAGCAAGATAGTCCACTCGATGAAAAAGACGTAGTACGGTCATGGGCAGATTCATGGGTAATTTTCGGCCCCATTTCCGTAAACGGCTTCCGTCTCTGCACCAAAGATCCCATAGGATAATAGCGTCAGACCATTGCATTTAGCAGCAGTGGTCTATCTTGCTCTGCTATAGGATCTTTGGCAGAAAGTGCGCACCTTCACCACACTCAATACAGTAGGTCAAACAATGACACGTTACTACCTTCTCAAGAGTAATTACATCTAGATCATTAAATGTTGGCCTTGCCGCCGATACACAGATTCCAGGGAATGAATAATAGATGTTGTATATATTTATATTGTTGAATGAACTGCGATGCTACATTTTGCAAATAGATTTCTCATTTCCACAGATTGTAAAACCTCAGGATTCCACTTTGGATGATAAAAGGGAACAAATAAAATTCAGATGGATCCAGGGCTGCTGTAACAGGCAATTCGCAGCGCCATGTATGACAAACAGCCCTCTGCAGGTTAGAAATAATCTTTCAAATGGTCGGCTCCATCTGCAAGTGAGAAATTCTTTCTGCGGCTATTAGTCCACTTTAGACTTTTGTGACAAGACACGCCCGTGCCATTGTACTCCCGTCCATCACTATCTGGTTTACATATCGCTACCATAACGTATCTCCACCGCCGGTAAGCCACATCTGCCATTTTCCTGTGAGTCAGACTTAAATTAACTCGCCACCATTATAAACAGCGGTAATAACATCAGCCCCAGAGCCATCTCCGGAATAATGACATGGCAAAGTATCCATTATCTTCCTGGAATATAGAGAAGTGATTTTGCTGAACACTCAGGACTTGGGCCTTTAGCAATTTCGAGGAAAATAACAAAAGCAAATTGCAAAGAGAAAAACATAAAATTAAAACCATACAATTTTATAATGTAATATCAATGTAATTGGTAAAGGAGTGTGTGGGCATTTACATAGATTGTACAGGCGGCAGGTAGCAAATGTAGAGCGTAAAGATAGGATTGATAAGGTATTACTTCCAAACTAGAAGATGCAGTAAGGTTCGAGTCCAGATTTTCAAATTGGCCTTTAAGCCCTCTGTTAATGTAACTTCACGTATCCATTTAGAGTCATATGCCCCTGTCCCACTTAGGAAACCTCTGGAGACTTTGTGCCCAACCCAAGGTTTCCGTGCGGTTCCCGGAGGTTTTTGTCAGTCTCCCTAATGGTCGAAAGTGGTTTCCGTTTTAAAGATCGGTAATTTTTTAGTCGAAGACGGTTGCGATGCTAGTTGAAGGTGGTTGCCGGAGGACAAAAACCTCCGGGAACCGCACGGAAACCTTGGGTGGGGCACAAAGTCTCCAGAGGTTTCCGTTCAGGTTTCCTAAGTGGGACAGGGGCAATAGTGTCACAGAGCACGGAAACAGGTCCTTTGTCCCACTTTGACACACCAGCAAGTTGGCATAGTGAGCCTGTCACATTGGCTTGCATTTGACCCATAGCCTTCTATAACTTTCTTATTCATCAATTTTCCAAATCAGTGTGAGTTACATGACCATTGTATCTGTGGGTATTAATTATTAGAAATAACTTCTTTAGCCAGAGTATCTGCGGAAGTCATTGCCACCGGTGGCTGTGGAGACCAAGTCAATGGATATTTTTAAGGCGGAGGTTGACAGATTCTTAATTATTGCGGGTGTTAGGGGTCATGGGGAGAAGGCAGATCAATGGGGTTGAGAGGGAAAGGTAGATAGGTCATGATTGAATGGCGGAGGAAGTTGATGGGCTGAATGGCCTAATTCAGAATCCTAAAACGTATGAGCATGAACTAAATAGGGTTCAGAGGGACTTATGGAGGTATTGCCCGAAGAGGAAGGTATTGCCATGAGCAAGGTTCACCAAGACTAGAGTTGCAACAGCAGAGGATGTGGGAAGTTTAATTGAGGGCTATAGATAGAGTGGATGAGAAGGCTCTGTAGTTTAGCTTAGTAATGGTTTATTATTGTCACATGAGGTGTAGTGAAAGCTTTGTTTTGCTTTGGGAAGACACAGAGTGCAGAATATAGTTCTCAGCATTGTAACACATTGTAACGCATCAGTTCCTTAGACAAAGGCCAATGTCTGATCAGATCCAGGAGGCAACCACATATCAATATTTCCAGGGCCTCTATGTAGCCTGCTGGAGGAACTCAGTGGGTCAGGCAGCATCTGTGGAGGGAATGGACAGGCGACATTTTGAGTTGGGATCCTTGAGGCTGGTCTCGGTGTGAAAAAGGATCCCGACCTGAAAAATCGCCTATCAGTTTCCTTCATAGATGTCGCCTAACCGTTGAGATCATCTAACAGTTCGTGTTTTGGCAAGATTCCAACATCCGCACTTCCTTGTGCCTCTGTCACTTGCTTGAAAGCTTCCTTCATCTTTTCCCGGTACGATAAGGAACAATGATGAATTATTGAGAAAACACAGAGGAATCTGATTGCCAACAGAATCGCGGTACCCGGAGACTGCTCGGTGTAAAGAGCACAAACCAATTACTTGCTGTGCGTGCCTGCAGGAATTTGTTGTCACTGTGAGTTTTGAAGATTTTTAATTTGTGGTTCTTCTCTGTTCCCCGTCAATGGACTTGCTCAGTTTTGTCAGAACCTCTGCTCACTGAGGTATCATTAAATTCGCTGACGACCCGATTCAGGTTTTCATGAGAAGCTAGTGTGGGATTTAGTGTCATAGTCACACAACACGGAAACAGGTCCTGCAGCCCAGCTTGCCTGTGCCGCCCAAAGTGCCCCATCTACACTAGTCCCACCTGCCAGCATCATTTGGCCCATATCCCTCCAAGCCTGTCCTATCCATGTATCTGCCCAATGATGTTATTGAATTGTAAACTATCTCACAGATATGGTGGAAGAATAACACATTATATTCCGTTACGGTAGCTTTGGCCCGATGGTATGAATGTTATTATACCATCAGCGACTGTATGAATGTTAAAATCTCCAATTTCAAAGTCAAAGTCAACGTCAAAAGTCAAAAGAGTTTATTGTCATGTGTCCCTGACAGGACAATGACATTCTTTCTTTGCTTCAGCTCAACAGAACATAGTAGACATTGACTACAGAACAGATCAGTGTGTCCATATACCATTGTATACGTAAATACACACATGAATGAATAAATGAAATTGGTAAAGTGCAAATAACATATAAAGGGGTATTAATGTTCAGAGTTTTGTCCGAGCCAAGTTTAATAGCCTGATGACTGTGTACATTCTTCAATTAAATTTCAAATAATACCACCTAACCTTCCCCTTTTCCCCTGCCCCCCCACCCCTCCCCACCTTGATGCACACACATTTCCCCCACCACCCCAGTTGCCCTGCTCCTTTCCCCTCCGTCATGTTCCATCTCCCATCCCAAAGTCCCATATTTCCCTTTTATCCCCCATTTTGTCACCTCCTGCCGTTCCTTTCCACCCATAAACCTCTCTCCGGCTTTACATTTCACTCCTCCTCTCCTGATCTGACACCCTTTTGTCTCCTTTTCTAGCATTGGTCACAGGTTTGTCACAGATGTATTCAAGAGAGAGCTAGATATAGCTCTTCGGGCTAATGGAATCAAGGGATGTGGGGAGAAAGCAGGAACGGGGTACTGATTTTCGATGATTAGCCATGATCATATCGAATGGCGGTGCAGGCTCGAAGGGCCGAATGGGCCTACTCCTGCACCTATTTTCTATGTTCAGTGCTGATTGAACGTTTGTTCTTCAGGAAGCTGAAGCTTGCTTTCCTCTACACCGCCACTCAAATTGTCCCTATGTGCTGTGTTGTAATTGTAATTGGCATCTTATCTTTGGTTCAGAACCGAAGTTAAAATGAAATGCCATCTTCTGCGCTGACATGTGCTGGGGCAGCAGGGCGAAGGCTGTGGATGCCAATAGGATCAACAAACTCCTCAGGAAGGCCGGCTCCGTCCGGGGGGGCAGAGTTGGATTCATGGGATTCTGATCCCATGATTGGAGGGGAGGATGCTCCACAAACTGCGGAGCATCCTGGACAATACACCTCACCCCCTCCATGACACACCCCCTCCATGACAATACACCTCACCCCCTCCATGGCCAACCTGAGGAGTACCTTCAGCAACAGACTGGTTCCACCAAGATGCTGGACAGAACACCACAGGAGATCTCTGATGCTATGGCAACTGTGAACAATGCTATGTTCTATGGCAACAGTGAATTCCCCCCACTCAATGCATGGTACATCAGTCTGCCTCTTGATACTCTACCCTGGGGATAAAATTGGAAGGCACAAATAGCCAACTGGGTCTCCCAGCCACACAGTCTGGGCAGGTGAGTGTGGCTCTATCATGCACTGTTGTGGGGATGCCATCAATCCACTCTTGTGTCTTCTGTAAAGTTCTGTAAATCCCTCCCTTCACAAAACATCTTTGCACCGTCTGTGCGTCTTAACCAGTCAGCGGAAAGACAATACATGATGACAATCGATCCATCCACAGTGTGCAGATACATGATCAAGGAATAATGTTTAGTGCAAGGTAAAGCCAGCAAAGTGTCAGGGGCGTCTGGCAGACTTGGTGTAGTGCTGAGTTAGATCCAGGAGTGCAAAGACTTGTAAGTGCATGTAATAAAACTGTTGAAGGTAGACATAAAATGCTGGAGTAACTCAGTGGGTCAGGCAGCATCTCTGGAGAAAAGAATATGTGACATATCGTGTCGAGACCCTTTTCTTCAAACTGAGATTCAGGGGAGAGGGAAACTAGAGGTATGAAAAGGTACAGGGAACAAAATAAATAAAGGAATGAAAAAAACATATCAAGGCCAGCAAGGTTGATCAAGGAAAAGTGGAGCCCACAATGATCCATTGTTGTGGCTGTGGAAGAGGTGATAACGAGCGGGTACAAACAGTGAAACTAAGCAGGATGACAATGAAACTAGTGGGACACTAGGGTGGGGGAGGGACGGAGAACAAGGTAATGCAAGTGTTGCTTAAAATTAGAGAAATCTATATTCATACCATTAACTGTTGATTTGGAATCAAATATATTCCACGTGCAAATTACCTAAAATATAATTTGCACTGAATTCAAGTCAAAACGGATTGACCAGAGAAAATACTTTTGGTATGAAAAATGAAAACAAGGCAGAAAACTCCAACCAAACTCCAATATATTTACTAGTCAGCTGGAAATAAGCCAAAGAATTGACTGATAGTTGAACAGCACAAGTCAATATATTCAGATCATCTCAGGCTCTCTGTGCTGTCCTTGTTAAAACTCTGCTCCATCTATCCTGAGCTGTACTCAGGTATGGGTAGGGTTATTAATATGAAACTCTGATCATTTGTGGGTGCTGTTTACATTTGGCTTCTCTGAAACGGAATAATTCTCTGCAGCAGGAAATATTCCGACTCCGTTCAGGAAACCAGTGGCAGAGCAATTAAACGTCTGTTCAAGGCAGCAGCAGCAGCAGCAACAGCAGCCAAAGCATCACATTGAACCCCATCTGATGAGGAGCTCAGAGTTAACTTGGAAGTTCAGCGGAGTCATGTGCTTTCAGTTGACTACATTAATTCTTGGCTCTCGGCAAAGACAGAAGAACATAAATAATCTGCTGCGGTGAACTTGTTTGAACTCTGGATCGTGAGGAGATTTACTTGGGAATATACACCCCCCCTCCTATTAAAAATTAAATTGGTGTTTAATACACAGCACAGCTATTGTGAAATAAATATGATTCATACTTTGTCCCCTTTTTGAAGCGTTCTGTTAACTATTCCCAACACTTCTGCATCGTGCAAGAACCATTTAAATTAGGTTTTAAGAAAAAGCATTGAATGTTTATGGCTGAGTTTATTAATAACAGCAGCAATAGCTTTGCTCCTAAAAGTGTTGTTTTACTGTGGTCGGAGTGCTACATTATTATAAGCTCAAAACCAGATGTAGGACTGGGCGGCCTATAAATAGTCTTTCACCTTTGAAGTTTGTGGATATTTAACTGCAAGGCAGTGGGAAGAATATTGGGCCCTGTTGCTGCCAGTGGGGTTGTTTTACAGCTGGCATTTAATGTTCTCATTCTAAATGTGTGAGCTAACTTAACATTCATTTGTTTAATGTCAAATCACTCCAGAGCAACGTTTTAATGCTCCTGCGCTCACCTGCTCTGGTAATCAAACTGCCATTAAAGTCCAGTTGCACCGAGCCTTTCAGTTGCTTAAAGGTGAACGGATTGAAATTTGATCCCCGCGATCGCAAATGTGCAGGTGGCCACGGACTTTAATCAACCCTCTTGAGCCAAGAGAATGAACACAGTTTCATTATCACGTGTACTGGCAACGGAACAATGAAATTCTTATTTAGTTTAGTTTAATTTTAGAGATATGGCGTGGAAAGAGATAGAGATTAATTTAGAGATACAGCCCTTAGGCCCACCAGGTCCGCGCCGACCAGCGATCCCCACACACTCCTACACACACACACACACACACGCTAGGACTACCGAAGCTAATTAACCTGCAGGTCCTTGGAGTGTGGGAGGAAACCGGAGCACCCGGAGAAAACCCACGCGGGTCACGGGGAGAACCTGCAAACTCCGTACAGACAGCATCCATAGTCGGGATCGAACCCGGGTCCCCTTACGCTGCAAGGCAGCAACTGTACCGCTGAGCTACTGTGCCACCGTGACTGTAGCTTAACAGACCAGTGAATGCAATAACATACAGTTAAATATATAATCAATAATGCAATATACTAATAACCAGAATACTCAGTAACCACAATAGTACAAATCCACAATCTGTAGTGCAACCAAAACAAAGTCTGTAGAAGATCTTAGTTGCTGAGGTCAGTGTTCAAGAGCCTGATGGTTGATGGGGAAAACGCTGTTCTTAAAGCTGGTGGACACAGTTTGTATCTTCTGTATCCTGTATCTTCTCAGTGTTAGTAGCAAAATGAGCGTGTGGCCAGGGTGGTGTGGGTCCTTGATGATATTGGGTGCCTTTTTGAGGCAGTGCCTCCTGCACATCCCTTTGATGATGGTGGGATGAAGTGATTTTTCAAGCTTAAGATAAATAGCATGGAGGATAGTCTGTATCAGAGCCACTCTGATTGTTCACCCTGTCATGAGACCGCATACGTTAGCTGGCGGCAGAGTCTGGGCATAGTATTGCAGAGGGGGGAATTCACTGTTGCCATAGAACATAGCATTGTTCACAGTTGCCATTCAGGTGAGTCGCTCACAAGATGAGTTCAAATCCCACCATGACCATTGATGGATGTGGATTCAATAAATCCTTCAAATGTTTCCAGGCACCAAAAAACTACCGTTAAATCCGGTGGATTGTTATAAAAACTCAATGCATTCACAAATAAACAGCAGCTTGGAAGGGCCAGATTGCTTCCTCTTGGTTTGAAATCTTGCGTTCAATGTCCTGTGAGGAAGACAATTCAAGTGACTCCAGTCCGCACCAAACTTTTGGCTCTTCGCACCCCTCAGGGTAACATCAAGTAAATGCATCCATGCTGTTCTTTAGGTACTTTAGGGCAGGTTCATTAGCTCTGGTTCCCCATAAGGTAGTGCTTACTGCTCCAAACTATTCAAAGGCCATGCCGAGTTACCTCCGAATTCTCCCGAGTTTTCTCCTTGATTCAAACTCGGAGATGCCAGCAGTAGGTACTCGGGGTTATTTTTTTTAACTCGTGGACATTTTTCAACATGGTGAAAAAACATCCCGACTTACCTGATGCCCCGCGTACCTACGGCTGGCATTACGAGCCGCTACGAAATATCTATGGCCTCCTATGGCCTCCTACGGATTCGCTACGGACATTCTCCGAATTTGAATCAAGGGGAAAACTCGGGAGAATTTGTGAGTAACTCGGGAAAGTGGGACAGGGGTAATTTCTTCTGATATAGGGTAATACAGCATGGAAACAGGCCCTTCGGCCAACCTCTACCATGCTGACCAAGATGCCTAATATAAGCTTGTCCAATTTGTCTGTGTTTGGCCTACATCCCTCTAAATCATTCCAATCTATGTACCTGTCCAGGTGTTGTTAAAGTATCTGCCTCAACTACCTCCTCTGGCAGCTCGTTCCACATACCCACCACCCTCTGAGCGAAAAAGATGCTCCTTGGGTTTGTATCGAATTTTGCTCCTCTCATCTTAAACATCTGCCCTCTTGTTCTTATATCCCCCTCACTGGATAGAAAACTTTGTGCGTTTGTCCTATATTTCCCCCTCATGATGTTATACACCTCTATAAGATCACCACTCAGCTTCCAAAGAATAAAGTCCTAGCCTGACCCAACATCTCCCTGTAGCTCAGGCCCTCAACTCCTGGCCACATCCTTGTAAATTTTCTCTGCCCTCTTTCCAGCTCAGTTCCTGTAGAAACGTCACCCATCCATGTTCTCCAGGGACTCTGCCTGACCCGCTGAGTTATTCCAGCTCTTTGTGTGGGTTTTTTTGCAAACCGGTGCCGATGTCTGTCGGGAGGGTCTCGACCCGGAACGTCACCTATTCCTTTTCTCCAGAGATGCTGAGTCTGACCCGCTGAGTTCACTCCGGCTTTTTGTGTCCACCTACATCTGCAGGCATTCACTCACCCTAGGCCCGGGTGCTTTTACTGCTTCAAAGTAAAATTAATTGAAAATAGCCACAACCTTAATTGCAAACGCTTCGATGTCAGGAAAGCAAATTAAGTGGGAAGCGTGGGCTCGGTTTAAAGGAAACACTCTGCTGACACGGCAGTTTGTATTTTGGGAATGGGTTGGCAAGTCCGTTAATAATAAAGGCCAGAACAGGCAGATGGTAACATTATTTTGTAGTGGGTACCTGCAGTACGCCACAAACTGATTGGGAGCGAAGATCTCTGTTGATGTTTACAATATATTTTCTGTTCATTCGTGGTTCTGTGTTGTGCAGTGTTTACTCCACAGTATCGCTCGGTCATTTATATTCATGGACTCGAACTGTAAAAGGCTGTTAAGGAGCTTTAAAAAAAACAACACCAGTCAGTGGAAGACTTGTACTGAGAACCGAACTGTGATTGATTAATTAATTTATTCTGTCATGAGAATATTGCGGTTGCCATGACGATCCGGGCCTTGGTGGATTTTTCCGATGTTACTCGAGAAAGATCGAGTCAATTTCCAACCTCTTTTTAACATATATTTGCACACATCTGCACACATCTGACCTTTACTGAGTTTAATGGTGGTACTTGCAGGCCAACAAAGGGAATAATTGACCCAAGGGTTCAGTTTGTGGTAACGGTTGGGAGACTTTCCTGCCTCTCACTATCTAGGTTCAATGTCAGGGCTGAATTGCCTTGTAAGACCAGAAAACTGCTCTGCCCAGGGTCATTAAACCAGCTCGATACTCCTGGCTGTTGCTAACCTTTGTAACATTCATTAGTAACCTCTGCATTTGGTGCATATTCCTGCATGCTCTGGAGAAGGAGGGGGGTGAATCACTCTCTCATACTATTCCAGCCCTTCTAGTAACTGTGGTGTTCCGGAATGTAGACCCAGTTACATCGAGGAGGGGAGAACTCATTGAAACTTACCGTTTTTCACTCATTTTACCCCTGCCATCTGGAAGATGGTACAGGTGCCTGAAAACTGTAACGTCCAGGTTCAGGGATAGCCTCCTCCCTACAGCCATCAGGCTATTAAATAGTACAACCTCCATTAATCTCTGAACGACATAGACTATTATTGTTATTACACGATTATTGTTGTTTATTATGTGAACGTATATGTGCGTGCGTGCGTATATATATGTATATGTGTATATATATGTGGGTGTATATATGTATGTATATATGTGCGTATATATATGTATATATATGTGTGTGTGTGTGTGCGTGTGTGTGCGTGTGTGTGTGCGCGTGTGTGTGTGCGTGTATGTGCGTGTGTGTGCATGTGTGTGTGTGAGTGTGTGTGCGCGTGCGTGCATGCGTGTGTGTGTGCGCAGTAAAGTAAGTAAAGTCAAGTATCCTTTATTGTCATTCAGACATTTCAGTCTGAACGAAATTGTATACCTTGCAGTCATAACATAGAATAAGATAACAAAACACACACTTAACACAGTTTAACTTCCACCACAGTGTAGTACAAAAGTCTTAAAGTCCTTGTCTCTTCCCTCCTCGTCTCCCTCTGCGTCGAGGCGATCCAGCTTTCAATGTAGGGACCACGCGGGGTGATGGTAAGTCCAGCGGCCGCATCCGAGCTCCGCGAACGGGCTGGTTCAAACTCCGCGGCCCGGGGCGGTCGAAGCTGCCGCCCTCCAGTCCAGCGGACGAAGCTGTCGTTGCGGGAGCTCCAGAAAACCGGTCACCAACCTGGGACCTGCGAGCTCCCGACGTTGTCGTCCACTGGGGTTGCCGAGCCTCTGAGGCTCCTAAGTCAGGCCGCCGCCGCCGCAACGCCACCACAGCCCCGAAGTCGGCCAGCCCCGCGTTGGTAAGTCCTGGCTCTGCCTCCGGAGCCTCGAGGTCAGTCCCAATTGGAGGCCGCCAGCTCCGCGATTAGGTCTCAGCGCAGATGGAGATGGGGGACACGACAGGAAAAGGTTGCATCCTCCCTGAAGGAGGAGACTAAAAACATGTTTCTCCTACCCCCCCCCCCCACACACATACACAATGTACATACTCATATCAAAGTCAAGTGAAAAGAGTTTATTGTCGTGTGTCCCTGACAGGACAATGACATTCTTTCTTTGCACAGCACAACAGAACATAGTAGGCAGTGACTACAATTATATACGTAAATACACACATGAATGAATAAATTGATAAAGTGCAAATAACAGATGGAGGGATATTAATGTTCAGAGTTTTGTCCAAGACAAGTTTAATAGCCTGATGGCTGTGGGGAAGTAGCTATTCCTGAACCGGGTCGTTGCAGTCTTCAGGCTCCTGTACCTTCTACCCGAAGGTAGCAGGGAGATGAGTGTGTGGCCAGGGTGGTGTGGGTCCTTGATGGTGCTGCCAGCCTTTTTGAGGCAGCGACTGTGGTAGATCCTCTCGATGGAAGGAAGGTCAGAGCCGATGATGGACTGGGCAGTGTTTACTACTTTTTGTAGTCTTTTCCTCTCCAGGGCGCTCAAGTTGCCGAACCAAGCCATGATGCAACCGGTCAGCAAGCTCTCTACTGTGCACCTGTAGAAGTTAGAAAGAGTCCTCCTTGACAGACTGACTCTCCGTAATCTTCTCAGGAAGTAGAGGCGCTGATGAGCTTTCTTAATAATTGCATCTGTGTTCTTGGACCAGGAAAGATCTTCACAGATGTGCATGCCCAGGAATTTGAAGCTCTTGACCCTTTTAACCATATAAACAGGACTGTGGGTCCCCATCCTACTCCTTCCAAAGTCCACAATCAGTTCCTTGGTTTTGCTGGTGTTGAGGGCCAGGTTGTTGTGCTGGCACCATATGGACAGTCGCTCGATCTCTCTTCTGTACTCCGACTCATCCCCATCAGTGATACGTCCCACAACAGTGGTGTCGTCAGCGAACTTGATGATGGAGTTCGCACTATGACCGGCTACTCAGTCATGAGTATAGAGTGAGTACAGCAGGGGGCTGAGTACGCAGTCTTGAGGTGCTCCCGTTCTGATTGTTATGCATATGTGTGTATGTGTATATACACACACACAGCCTTTTTTCCCATTTATTATATTGCTTGCAGAGTACTATGTTTACATATTGCAAACATATTGTGTGCTGCTGCAAATAAGAATGTGATTGTTCTATCAGGGACATATGACAATAAAACACTCTGGACTCCCTTGACACCTGAATAGTGAAAGACTTGGGTGGAGTGGTTGTGGAGAGGATGTTTCCACTGGTGGGAGAATCTCGGACCAGAGGGCACAGCCACAGAATAAAAGGACACACCTTTAGAAAGGTGACTAATTTTCTTAAACTTCTTTAGTCAGAGGGTGGTGAATCTGTGGAATTCATTGGCACAGAAGGCTGTGGAAGCCAAGTCATTGGGTATTATTAAAGCAGAGATCTCAAGTAGTAAGGGTGTCAAAGGTTGTGGGGAGAAGGCAGGAGAATGGGGTTAAGAGGGAACGATAGATCAGCCATGAATCAATGGCGTAGTGGGCTCGGGCTGGATTGCCTAATGTTGCTTGCGAACTTATGAAATTATGAACAAATCAGAGGCAATATGTGAGAGACTTTGTGAAGGGACCTCTTCTGTGAGAGTTGTGTACTCTGGATGGGTGGAAGTCACCGGTGCTGATGCTTGGACCCTTGGTGTAACTATGTCCCCCTTTAGAACATGGGATTGCTGCCAGTTTCCAATCGATACGACGGCAGTTCTTTCCCGAGTGAAGAAAACATCTCTGTATTTCTTATTTAGAGTTTTAATTAGTGTGAGCAAACTAAACCAAAACTAACCAAAAGCAAATCGACAAAGTTGGTGACCAGATGTAGAAGCAAGGAAGCAAGCTGATGGTTTACGGGGAAAAAGCAAAGACACAACGTGCTGGAGTAACTCAGTGGTTAAATCAGTCTGAAGAGTCTCAACCCAAAACATCACCTATCGATGTTCCCCAGAGATGCTGCTTGGGGTGGGAGATTGCAACCTTCACGTGGTCCGCCCTGTTTCGACGAATGCAATCAACCCGGCGTGCACAACCAAATAAGATCAAATAGAACAAGTTGTCGTACAACTTTAGGAGAAGAAGGAGAAGAAGGAGAAGAAGGAGAAGGAGAAGAAGAGGTTAAATGATGCTTTAGTTGTCACAGATACCTAGGTCCAGTAAAATTCATTTCTCTTTACAGTTCACTGTACATGAGCACATAGATACATCGCAGATGAGCATCGCAGACACAGTATAAGTGTCTAGTATTAGTACACAGAGACAGTATTAGAGTCGCCAGACTTGGTGTCAAAGGTTGATATTCGTCCCAGTTATAGGTGTAGAGTTCTTAAAGAGCAGGTCAGGCAGCATCTCTGGAGGACATGGATAGGTGACGTTTCGGGACCCGACCTGAAACGTCACGTATCCACGTTCTCCACGGATGCCGCCTGACTCGCTAAGTTCCTTCAGCACTTTGTGTCTTCCTTTTGATTTCTGGTGATCAGATGACTGGCTCATGTTTAGCTTAAAACCGTTGTCTCACCATTTACTGGTTGGAGGGATGAGTGTTGCCTGTGCAGCAGCTAGCACATGGTAATTTGGGATTTTGTACGTAAATTGCCGTGACCTAATCTGTCATCTGGGATTCACTAATGCTCCTAATTAGTGACAGATTGATTGGGTTTAATCTTGTCACAAATTACAATAACTGTAAAAATGTTTTGTTATTTCCTGTGAAGCCACAATGTTTTTCTCCATTATGCTGTGACATGCTCACGAGGAAATGTTTATTTAGAAACTGATGGAGCGAGTTGTGACAAAAGGGAGGGCCGTTTTCAATAGGCTGTTTAGTTTAGTTTAGAGATACAGTGTGGAAACAGGCCCTTCGGCCCATTGAGTCCGTGCCGACCATCGATCACCGGCACTTAGTACTATCCTACACCCAAGGGACAATTTATGGAAACCAATTAACCTAGAAAACTGTACGACTTTGCAGTGTGGGAGGAAACCAGAGCACCTGGAGAAAACCCACGTGGTCACAGAGACGTGGAAACTCCATTTAGACAGCATCGATAGTCGGGATGGAACCCGGGTCTCCGGCGCTGAAAGGCAGCGACTCTACCGCTGCGCCAACGTGCCGCCCATCAGAACAGTTTTGATTTGGCAAAATGCAGGCACGTGGGACTAAGGCAGAAGGGGTATCTTGGTCGGTACGGACGAGTTGGGCTGAAGGACCTGTTTCTATCTCACATCATCACTATGATTAGTTTTGACTTAATTTAGACATTGAGAAGGGAACCTCTCCCCAAGCAGGATGTGGGTGAGTTTAGTTTAGTGTAGAGATATAGCACGGAAACAGGCCATTCGGCCCACCGAGCCCACACTGACCAGTGATCCCCACACATCAACACGACCCTACTCACACTAAGGACAATTTTACATTGTATACCAGGCCAATTAACCTACAAACAATCTTAAGAAGTGTGAGAGGAAATGGAGGGTCTCTGAGAAAATCTACACAGGAGAATGTACAAACTGTGCACAGTCAAGCACCCGTAGTTAGGATCGAGCCCGGGTCTCTGACGCAAACCAGTAGCTCTACCGCCCTAACACGTGAGTCCTCGTGAACGATGGGGGGGGGGGGGGGGGGGTCTCTGTGGTAAAATTACAACCTTGATATTTAGAGGACACCATCCATGAAGGTGGTGGGGAGGAAACCGCTCCGTCTCCGAGGGCTGGAACGCAGCTCACAAAATAATGCTATACGGACGTATATGGAGGCACAATGTGTGATGTCTCGAAGATAGACGCAAAATGCTGGAGTATCTCAGCGGGACAGGCAGCATCTCTGGAGAGAAGGAATAGGTGACGCTTTGGGTCAAGACCCTTCATCAGACTGAGAGTCAGGGTGGGGGAAACCAGAGGTATGGGAAGGTGCAGAACTTGTCTCGCACAGTCTAGCTGAGCATCGGCAAGAGGCGTTGCAATGAAACCAGACGATGTTGCTGCCGGATTTTAATTGACCTGACGGAGAAGCCCTCATTAGGTCTGTTGTTTATTGTTCAAGCTGCAATATGTTCCTTGGAGCTAGTCTGGGGAAATCTTCAACCCACTGCAGTCCAAACCTGTGCCTTTTCTCTCTCCAGATGGTTTCAGGTTTCCCAGCTAATCTGTTCATTAGAAAGTCCATTTGAAATGTTAAACCCCCTCAGAATGCGCCAGAACTCGAACCCATTCTGGTGAACCTGAGGTACAGCCTCGGAGATGCAGATCTGACCAGATGATGGGCACCTTTTCAAATCCCACACACATCTGAAATAAATGGCAGCACCTGCCTCCAAATGGAGTGGCAAATACCTTCATTAGTGCGCTGGAGACATGAAGAGAGGATGAATGTTCAAGGCAAGATATCATAAGTTCATGTCACAGGAGCAGAATTAGTCTATTCGGCCCATCGAGTCTACTCTGCCATCGAGCTAGTCCTAATAGCCTGCGCCTAACCCATATTCATCCAAACCTATCCTGTTTATGTATAGGAAGGAACTGCAGAAGCTAGTTTAAACCGAAGATAGGCGCAGAAAGCTGGAGTAACTCAGCGGGTCTGACATCATCTCTGGAGAAAAGGAATAGGTGACATTTTGGTTCAAAGTCTGAAGAAGGGTCTCAACCCGAAACGTCACCTATTCCTTCTCTCCAGAGATGCTGCCTGACCCGCTGAGTTACTCCAGCTTTTTGTGTCCATCTTCTATCCTATACTTGTCCCTGACTAAATGCCATTTAAACGTTGTAATTGTACTTTGCTCTCTCACTCTCTTTGGTAGCGCATTCTAAGCATGCACCATCCTCTGTATGGAAACGGTCGAATCCTTGTAAATCTTTCTCCTCTCACCGCAAACCTCTAGATTTAGATTCCCCTACTCTGGGGAAAAGACCAAGACTATCCATCTTCTCTGTGCCCCTCATGATTTTATGAAACTCTATCAAGTCGCTTCTCAGCCTTCTATGCTCCAGGGAGGAAAGATCCAGCCTCCTCTGATAATACAAACTCGTCAATCCCGGCAACATCCTTGCAAATCCATTTTGTCCTTATTCCAGTTAAATGGCATCTTTCCTTCAGCAGGATAAAACAGTGCTCTAAATGTGGCCTTACCAGTGTTTTGTAAGTCGTAATGTGATGTCCCAACTCCTGTACAAAGCACCCTGACTTAAGAGAACAAGTAGGACTTCCGGTGGTGCTATGGAGGGCTAAAGTGCAACGCCAGCCAGCTCCTTGAAAAAAACGCTGAAAAATCGGGGAGAAAACGACCTACCTGTTGCCTGCTGCTTCTTTACCGATTGCCGTGAGTGACGTCATCAGGCGCGCAAATTACTATGTCTATGCAGCGCAGCCCCCCCTCGGATAAACCGAAAAGTCGTGTTACTAGGCAGAAAACGGTGGAACAAGAAAAAGGCCCGACTGAAGCCTCGGGCTCAGGTAGGACGCTATCCCAAGAAGATGTGTCGAAAAAAATGATGAAAAAAATCGGAAGGTGAAGATCTTAAAACTTTTATTGCAAGTGAAAATGCTGGCTTAAAGGAGGAAATAAAGCTGGAACTAAAGAGTGAACTTGCAAAAACGAACGAAGAATTAAAGAAGATGAATTTTAGGGAAGAAATAAAAAAAATCAAGGAGGAAATGATGGAGTTAAAGCTTGAAATTAATACCATGGCTACAAATACATCGGATAAACTGAAGAAAGAAATTGCAGAAATACTGACTGAACAAGCTGCAAGTATGACAAATGAGACAAATGTTAAAATCAGAAAAGTGACAACTGATCTTGAAAAAAGGCTGAATCCTGTGGAGATAGCACTGAATCAACAGACGTCAGCCATAAAGGACCTTGAAGAACTAGCCGAAACAAGTGCTCAGACTACGGAAAAACGTATCAGAGAAAACCAACGTCTAACTGAACTACTGGGCAAAATAACTGAGAAATGTACTGAATTGGAAGGTCGCCAGAGAAGACAGAACATAAGAATTGCGGGTATTCCAGAAGGGAAAGAGGCGGATCAAGATCCCCGAGAATTCACTGCAAATCTACTGCAAAAAGTTTTATCTCTGGATCAAAAGCCTTTACTTGCTCGAGCTCACAGAGTGATGAGACGCCAGACAAGACATGGTCCTCCCCCAAGACAGATGATAATAAAAGTCCAGTACGACTATGTCCTGGAGGAGATAATGCAAAAAATTGCAAGAAACAGAAATCTTACATTTCAAGGATACGGGATCAGTATCTATCGAGACTACCCAGCAGAGGTCTCCAGGAAACGAAAAGCGTTTAATGAGACCAAAAGAATCTTGAGGGAAGTGAAGAACTTGAAATATGGTCTCAGGTATCCAGCTACCCTAAGAGTCACCTACAATCAGAATGAACATTTTTTCACCAACCCTGTGGAGGCACTGGACTTTGCCCAGAAGACTAAGGTTCGAGAGGAAGCTTGAATAATATTTTTAAAACTGAAATTCATCATTGAATAAACTGACTATGCAGAAACTAAAGATGTGTCTAAGGAAGCTGGAGAAAGATGTGGATCAGAAACTCTCCCATGAATACTAATAATTAGAATAACTGCACTACTAATACAAATAACTAATAAATACTAAAACTATAGCATGGTATCATTACTAATCAGAGTTAATAATTATCACTAATGACATACTTATAATTGAATGTTTAGAGTCAAATATAGAGTTTGATTTCATTTGCCCTCCTTGGAAACTTTTTATTTTTTAATTAATTTTTATTTTTATTTTCTTTCTTCCTTTTTTTTCGTTTTTTATTATATTCTTAAATAAGTTTTAAATACATGTATCCTCACATTCCCGACTATTGGAACCCGAATATTTTTAAATCCAATATCCCCGATAAAATACTGCTATGGAATAAAAATTCCAAGAAACCAGGGAGCTGGTTAAGTTGGTAACATCAACTATGGAAGTCGGTAGATGGTTAGCCATGCTAGTATGGCTAGCACTAACTACACTAATACTAGATGTAGTCTTTTCCTTCTTTGTGCACATTACTAATTTCTTATTCTATCCTCTTTTCTCTTATATTATAATCTATCATTATTATTTTCAGTTTGAATGGAGTTACAAATTGGATCAAAGGAGATATACACATGAGAGACATTCAAGGGTCTTGAAATTCGTCTATTCGGAGTTCGGGTGTAAGGTCGGGTCTGTCGAACTGAACCATTGGCTCTATTATAGACCTCCATAGACAAAAGATGCAAGATTAAAAATGAATACGGGGAATGAAGGAATAACGTTTTGTAGCTGGAACGTTAAAGGTATTAATGAACCAATTAAGAGAGATAAAGTACTAGCACATTTAAAAACTATTAAAGCTGATGTAATTTTTATCCAAGAAACACACTTAAAAAAAGATGCCGAGCATAGGCTGAAAGCTAAATGGATAGATAAAACATATCATTCTTCTTTTACACACAAATCCAGAGGCGTAGCAATATTATTTCGTAAAGGCACTTTATTTAAACATACATCAACTATAACTGACAGTGATGGTAGATACATTATTGTAATAGGAGAATTAAATGCATAAAAAATGATTTTTGTTAATGTTTATGGACCAAACTTTGATAGTCCACTGTTCTTTAAGAAAATATTTAATAACATCCCGGAAATAGCACAACATAACTTAATAATTGGAGGAGATTTAAATTGTACACTAGACTCTTATTTAGATAGATCCACAAGACAAAGGAAAATCAAATCCCATTCCAGTGACTTATTAAATGCATACATGGATACTAGTAATATTAAAGATGTTTGGAGAGTAGAAAATCCAACTGGACGAGAATATTCATTTCATTCACCTGTACGTAAACCGTATTCAAGAATAGATTATTTTTTGGTAGACTCTAAACTTATCTCACTTACTTACAATTCAAAATACCATAATATTACAATCTCAGATCACGCACCTTTAACATTTATAATTAAAATAAATGGTAAAACGGAAAAACAGGGACAATGGAGATTTAACCCTCAAATTTTAAAAGACAAAGTAACTCAGGAATATATTATAAAACAGATCAAGATTTTCTTTGAAATAAATGATAAACCAGAAATATCTTCTTCCCTATTATGGGAAACTTTTAAAGCATATGCCCATGGAATTATGATTTCTTCTCAAGCATTTTATAATAAAGAGAATCGGAGGGAACATCAGGAATTGGAAAAGGAGATTAAACAATTAGACACAGAGAATGCTGCTAATCCATCCATGACAAAACATAACAAAATCGCTGCACTGAAATATAAATTAAATAAAATATACTCAGATCAAGTTGTAAAACTCTATCAATACACTAAACAATTACAATTTGAATTCGGAGATAAACCCCAAAAATTATTTGTTCGTCAATTACGGAAAATGGAGGGAGAAAAGATAATCCATAGGATTAAATCATAGAATGGTGAACCATTAGTACAACCCAAAGATATTAATGAGAGATTTTTGTAATATTATAAAAATTTATATTCAGCCAAAACGACAGAAAACCGGATAGGAATAGAAGCATTTTTTAAAAAATGTAATCTAAATGGGTTCAGAAAATAGAGAATCACTAAATGCTGAAATATCAACAAAAGAAATCGAAGAATCTATCAGATCATTAAAAAATGGTAAAACACTGGGACCAGATGGTATTGGTTCGGAATTTTATAAAACATTTTATGATCTGATTGCACCACGTTTGAAGATACTCTATGAATACATCTATACCCAACAGAAACTACCAGAAACGTTAAATGGATCTATTATAACACTTATACCTAAAATAGACAAAGATCTGGATGACCCAGGATCATATAGAGCTATAGCTCTTTTAAACACTGATCAAAAGATACTAATCAAAATATTAGCACAAAGACTGAGCATAGTTATCAATAAATTAATTCACCCCGATCAAACAGGATTTGTATCAAAACGATATTCCTCATATAACCTGAGACGATTATTCAATATTATATATTCGAAAAGAGGTATTAATAAAGACCTAGTAATTATATCGTTAGATGTGGAGAAAGCCTTTGACCAGGTGGAATGGTCTTACTTGTTTTCGGTCCTGGAAACTTTTAAGTTGGGAGAGAAGTTTATTACATGGGTTAAATTATTATACACTAATCCAACAGCCAGAATACTAACAAATCAAATGCTATCAACTAAATTTAATTTATTCCGAGGCTGCAGACAAGGTTGCCCTTTATCCCCGCTATTGTTTGTACTTGCAATTGAACCATTAGCTCAACGCGTGAGATTACATCCTGAAATATATGGGTATGAAACCAGAGATACTGAAAATAAAATCTCCTTATATGCGGATGATGTATTATTTTATATTACAAAGCCGGAAATTAGTATTCCAAATTTACTAAATTTAATAACTGAATTTGGCTTATTTTCAGGATATAGTGTTAATTAGAATAAAAGTGAACTTATGTCAATATTGGTAAGTAACTTACATATGTTACAACAATTTCCTTTTAAGATAGCAAACGAAAAAATCAAATATCTTGGAATTTATGTAACAAAAAGATTTGATTATTTATTTAAATCCAATTTTCCACTTTTACTGAATAAATTAAATAAGAATATTTTATATTGGAAAACATTACCTATTTCAATGCTAGGTATAATTAATGCAATAAAAATGATTTTTCTCCCGCAATTACTATACCTCTTCCAATTGATTCCGATATATCTTCCATAAAATTTTTTTAAGAAGGTTGATTCTATAGTCACCAACTTTATCTGGGATTATAACAGCCATAGAATAAATAAAAAACATTTATGTAAATCAAAAATAAATGGAGGTCTAGCACTGCCAAACTTTATGTTTTATTACTGGGCAGTTAATATTAAAAATATGAATTTTTGGTTAGTAGAGTCAGATAAACAACCAATCTGGTTAAAAATGGAAAAAGAAGATTGTTAGCCTTTTGAAATTAGCTCGATTTTATTCGCCAATATTAAACTAGGTACGAAAACCTATAGTGAAAATCCTATAATAGAAAGTGGGATTTGTTATCAGGAAACAAATAAAGAAAACATTAAAATCGGAATGTATACCACTAGCCCTTACCATTGTAAATAACGTTACATTTAAACCCTCAATGATGGACAAAGGTTTTTTACAATGGAAAAACTATGGAATTAATAAGATGGGCGATCTCTACAGGGAAATCTCCTTCCTTTCATTTCAAGAATTACAACAAATTTATGGATTACATTCAAAAGATTACTTTAGATATTTACAAATTAGGGACTATGTAAAAGCAAAGACACAGGAAATTAGAAACAGAAAGACAGACATTTTAGATGAATGTCTAAATAAACACCCGAACACAGAAAAATTGATATCATATATGTATAACATTATATTGGAAAACAATGTCCCAATGACAGAAATATATAGGCAATCATGGGAAAACGAATTAGGTCAAATAATCAGACCAGAAATATGGGGTGAAAGTTTACAACATATACACCACTGCTCGTTAAATGCTAGACACTCTCTTATACAATTTAAAATATTACATAGATTACATTATTCAAAATCCAAATTACATAGTATTTTTTCAAATGTATCTGCCATATGTGATAAATGTCAGCACTTAGAAGCTAACTTAACGCACTCATTTACAAATTGTATAAAAATTACTAAATTTTGGACAGAAATATTTAAGATAATTTCAAAAGTTGTTAATACGAATCTGATCCCTGACTCAAAATTAATAATATTGGGAATATTAGAAACAGATCAATTAATAACAATGAATCAAATATTTTTTATTGATTACAGTTTAATAATTGGGAAAAAATTAATATTTAAATTCTGGAAAGGTCCTACATCCCCCACAACCAAAATGTGGATTACAGGAATGTCGGAGACACTTCATCTGGAAAGATTAAGGCTTGTCCTACTGGACAAGTTGGATCTTTTCAGAGGGATATGGTCTCCATTTATTGAATATTTAAAGGGTCAAAATGGCTCGGTGCGAGAGCCTGACTGAAGCCTGAATAAAGGAATAGATGAAACATAACAAACCATGGATATAACTCCAACGATGGATAACCTGATTAACGCTCCACTCATCTTTTTGATTTTCTATTTTTACTTTATTTCTCTCTATTTTTTCCTCTCTGCGTTAAAAACTAAAAAATGTATAGAAGTACAAAGAAACAAGATATAATTGTTAATATTAATAATATTAAGAATGTATGTGACAAGTATATTCTTCTTTTAATATGTACTTACGTCTAATAAAAATACTTAACAAAAAAAAAGAGAGCAAGTATGCCAAATGCGTTCTTCACTAACCTGACCTACCTGTGTTGCCACCTTCATCAATGATGTGCCTGTATCCATCAAGTCTCTCGCACTCCTCAGTACCCTACCATTTACTATGTAAGTTCTGCCCAGGTTTCTCCAACACCCCCCTTTGCTTGAAAGAGTTATGCTTCAGGCTCCTATTAAATCTTTCCCACCTCACCTAAGTCCTCTGGTTCATCATTCCCCTACTCTGGGCAAGAGACTGTGCATCTACCCGATCTATTCCTCTTATGGTTTTGTACACCTATGTAAGGTCGTGTTTACAGAAGCTTAGTGGACATATTGGTTGCTGCACTTCTGATCTTATAAAAGTGACTACACTTGAAAAGGGCTTGATTCACCGTGGTACATCCTTCTTTCATGATATGAATCCTATGTTTGATTTCTCTTGAGATATTGCATGAAAATCACATTTACTTTTTTAGACGTGTACATTTCCAGCATTTCTTAATTTTTAGTTATTCCAGTCAATGTTTGAATCACTCCTCTCCTCAACCTCATTTCACCCACAAATTTGACAATTAGTGACTGGCTTAATTTACCTGGGATGAGAAGCATACATTGCTTGAAGGGCAATTGCCCCCCGATGATTCTGTTCGATAGCAAGAGAAATCAGCTTTCATTAAGGTTCGTACTAATGTAACTTGATACAGATCTTGGGATAAACATTGTTGGTGTTAAACGTATGAAGCATGAAGAGCCGATGCATATTTACAGTGTCGGAAGGAACTGCAGATGCTGGTTTATACCGAAGATAGACACAAAATGCTGGAGTAACTCAGCAGGTCAGGCAGCATCTCTGGAGAAAATGTATCGATGATGTTTCGGGTAGGAACCCTTCTTCAAATTCAAGAAAGGTCTGAAGCAGGGTTCCGACCTGAAGCATCACCAATTACTTTTCTCCACGCATGTTCCCTGTGTGTGCCCTTCCCATGGCAGTGTTCTGGTGCATTTGCATAAAATGCAGTTGGTCTAGCACAAGTACTTGGGTAGGTCTGAGATTGTGAGTCATTTGTTGCAGTTGAATGAATCTTGCAGTGGAGAGTGGTCGGAGATCTGGGAAGGTTCCTTATCTATACCCAGTTCTCCAACCAGTCTTACAGTCTCCGGCTACATTTTATGTCTGTTTGCTGTGTTGTTACCTTCTCCTAACTAACAATGATATATACATTTTCCTTGATCTCCATTCCCTTTGTCCTGTTTTCACACCTTACACTTCCTTATCCATATACTTCCTTACCTATGTACCTCCGCTCCCCTGACATCAGTCTGAAGAAGGGTCTCGATCCGAAACGTCACCCATCCTTCTCTCCAGGGATGCTGCTTGTCCCGCTGAGTTACTCCAACATTTCGTGTCTATCTTCGATTTAAACCAGCATCTGCAGTTCCTTCCTACGCATAAGAGAAGACCAAAGGGTCTGGATGCTCAAGGGGCCAACATTGCAACCTCATGGACCTTATTGGGATAGGATGGAGCTGCAAATGACCACTGGGGTGGGAGACGTGGTTAGGATGTGACTGGCCCAGACGGTGGGGGTAGTGAAGGAGGCCTACACGGTGGTGTGAATGGGGAGTGTAGTAGATATGGGAGGTGTGTTAACAAGCGTACAGGAGGCTTGTCTAGCAGCAAAAGGCTTCCAACGTCATACGCCAAGCCAATGGACAAGGGAAGCTTTGTTCCCTTCAAATGATGCTGAAGCACATATAACCCAGTTAGTGAAGCCCTCCTTTGTTATGTAAAGTGCCATTTGTGTACCATGGATAGTCAAAAGGACTTAAATACGCGGTGACCCGAGGAACTGCAGGTGCTGGAATCTTGAGCAAAACACGCAGTGCTGGAGGAACTCAGTGGGTCGGGCAGCATCTGTGGAGGGAATGGATGGGAAGAAAGGTCCCGCCCCAAAATGCTGTCAATCCATTCCTTCCGCAGATGTTGCCCGACCCACTGAGTTCCTCCAGCACTTTGTGCTTTGTCAAAGTATGTGATGTCAATCTCTTCTTTAAAAACTACCTCAGTTGCCGCACACGGCAGTGGAGGTCTAGACATTGGGCATTTTTTAAAGCGGAGAATGATAGGGTCTTGATTAGGAAGGAAGTGAAAGGTTATGGGGAGAAGGCAGCAGAATGGTGTTGAGAGGGAAAGATCGATCAGCCTTGATTGAATGGTGGAGTAGACTTGATGGGCTGAATGGCCTAATTCTGCTGCTATGTCTTATAGCCTAAAGGTCTTATGTTCAAATGTGCATTGAATACCATTGGATGGCATAGGTTTCCTCGATGTGCCACATGCGTGGACCAGCCAAAACAATTGACTTTCATTGAGATTTAACTGTAATAAAGTTTTAATACAATTCTATTGTAAGGAAAATGGAAACATTGTTCAATGCAACGGAATTTTCAGTGGCTTATAGTTCAGAAAAATGTCTGGCGTTTATGTACCGCAACCACAGGCCATTTGAAAGCGCTTTTCAGCCATTAATGTGCTGGAGTACAAATGATTTGCAAATTGACATGTCTCATATCTTCTTACAAAGCGTTCCTGTCAGACTGGTCCTTGAGGAAACATCTTCCATCCTTTTAGAAGTCTTGCCCAGTCAGGACCAATAAATCAATCACAGCTGATAATGGATAACACAATAATCGTTTCTTGGTATCGGTATGGATAGCTTATTTATATATGTATATGTGTATATATATGTGTATGTATGTGTGTATGTATGTGTATATATGTGTGTATGTGTATATATATGTATATGTTTGTGTATGTATGTGTGTATGTGTATATATATGTATATGTGTGTATGTGTATATATATATATATATATATATATATATATATATATATGTGTATGTGTGTATATATGTGTGTATATATGCATATATATGTCTGTGTGTGTGTATATATATATATATTTGTCTGTGTGTGTGTGGATGTACACACACACACACACACACACACACACACACACACACACACACACGCACACACACACACACACATAGACATCTCGGACGTGTGACGAGTGAAGTCACAAGGTTTTCCGTTGCTAACACATCCTGGCAACATCGATTGCCGTGAGCACTATATGGGTGATGTCGAGGTCTAGCTACATCTTTGAAGAAGGCAGTTTTGAATATGTACGTGATTCCAGTGTTTGTGGATGGGGACAGCAAATGCAACATAAAGCAAGGTTATACAAAACAATCATCAGTCTCTGCAGAACACCAGCGGGTCAGGCAGCATCTGTGGGGGAAATGGACAGGTAACGTTTTGGGCTGGGTCCCTTCCGCCTTCAAGTTTCCAGCATCTGCAGTTTTTTGTGTCTCTACTGTCAAGTCTCCGGTTGGTCTTGGCTTAAGCATGGCACACCTTTCTTGGTTCTACATCATAGGACAGGTAGTGAGGCATTGGAAAGGGTACAGAGTGTGTAATTTGCGTAGGATAGTGTTAGTGTGCGGGGTGATTGCTGGTCGACGCGGACTCTGTGGGCAGAGGTTTCCACGCTGAATCTCTAAAATCTAAAGTCTAAAATCTAAATTCAGTGAAAATAATGGATCTAAATCAGCATTTGATAAAGATCTGTCTGAAGAAGGGTCCCGACCCGGAACATCGCCTATCCATGTATTCCTGAAATGCTACCTGACCCCTTGAGTTACTCCAGCACCTTGTGTCCTTATGGTAAATATGTATTCTATATGTGGTGCTCCTGTATTGTAAATCACAGTGGAAGTTTTGAGGTTTGAGTTTAGAGATGCAGCACGAAAATGGGCCCTTCAGCCCTCCGAGTCCGTGCCGACCAGCGACTCCCGTACACTAACACTATCCTACACACACTAGGGACAAGTTTACACTTATACCAAGCCAATTAACCTACGAGCCTGCACGTCTTTGGAGTATGGGAGGAAACCGAAGATCTCGGAGAAAACCCACATGGTCACGGGGAGAACGTAAAACTCCGTACAGACAGCACCCGTAGTCGGGATCGAACTACGGCGCTGCACGCGCTGTGAGGCAGCAACTCTACCGCTGCGCCACCGTGCCGCCAAGTTCAGTTGGTTAAAACCACAAAGGTTCAAATGGAACTAATGATCTGCACATCTAATCAGCTGTTTGTGCAACCCGGGCCACACGTGAAACTGAGCTGGCATCATTCCAGTTAAAGACTTGAACTGGTAGAGGATCTTTCAAAACCTCAGCGTTCTCAGTAAATCCTCCTCCCTCGTTCACAGCATTGCCATGAGGATCGTTCACATTCGCAGGGGGAGCAGATGGGCCCTGTGTACACTGTGGGAAAGGGGGTAGCTCTGTCCGTGCCACACTGCTTTGAATCATCAGCCTCAAGCTTAGGCCTCACCTCACTGGAGCAGGACATGAACCCTCTGAGCTGCCATCAACTGGGCAGCACGGTGGCACAGCTGGTAGAGCTGCTGCCTCTCAGCGCCCGGGAACCGGGTTCAATCCTGACCCGTCTGTGTGGAGTTTGCACGTTTTTCCAGTGACTACATTAATTCCTTCCGGGTGCTCCGGTTCCCTCCCACACCCTAAAGACGTGTGGGTTAGTTGGCCTCTATAAATCGCCCCCTATTGTGCAAGGAGTGGATGCAATGTGTGATAACATGGAACTAATGTGAGCGGATAACCAATGGTCAGCACGAACTCAGTGGGCTGAAGGGCCTTTTCCCATGCTGTATCTCCAGACTAAAACTAAACTGAACTATGATCCCCTCTGGTTAATTAAACTCAAAGAATTAAGAACCCAAAGTCTACAATGTCACAAAAGCAGTCCAATTCAAGTTGAATGCCTTTTATGTGTTCTTAAAACTTTTATAGCGCGCAGTGAGTTAAGTGAAACATTGAAGAGCTGAAAGAAAAGAGAAATCGTTTAATTTCAAAATGAAGAAGAATTCAGAATGAGCAGGAGGAACGCTCCTGCTTCTTTGCTGGAATAAATCCCAACTTTGTGCCCCCCACCCCCACCCATCGTTGGAAAAACCAAAGTGAAGGCTGAGAATCTGCCAAGCCGGCCACAATGGTGAAAGTATCTTCATGATCACTGGCATAATAATGAACGCAGCCAGTCGAATGCTGGCACAGTCTGTAACGCAAACTCACAATATTGTCAAACACTTGGTAGACACAAAAAGCTGGAGGAACTCAGCGGGACAGGCAGCAACTCCGGAGAGAAGGAATGGGTGACGTTTCGGGTCGAGACTGATCAGACGCTACTCTACCACCCAAGCATTTCACTTTATTCGGCAGCTGCTGCCCTGAGGATTATTGTGCGAACGACAAGCACCTTTGCCGAGAAATAAAGCTTCTCGTATTTCTTTGTGTGCTGAAGCAACATTGGATCGACACAAGAAACTTCAGATGCTGGAATCCTGAGCAAAACAGGAAGTGTGGGTGGGTCCAGGCAGCATCTGTGGAGGGAATGGACAGGCGACATTTAGAGCCCATGGAAGATCCCGACACAAATCGTTGCCTGTCCTTTCTCTCCACAGATACTGCTTGACTCCTTTAATTTGTCCTGCACATTGTGTTTAGTTTGTTGCTATCAGCGAACCGAACCATCCTATCAACAACTAGAGAGCGGTCCTGAGCTACGATCTAGCTCATTGGAGACCCTCAGACTAACTTTAATAGACCTTTGCTGGACTTTATCCTGCACTCAACGTTATTCCCTTTCTCATGTATCTGTGCACCGTCGATGCCTCGCTTGTAATTATGTGTAGACGTTCCACTGACTGGTTGTCACTGTACTTGGGTGCACGTGACAATAAACTAAACCAAACTAAGTCTGAAGAAGAGTTTCGACCTGAAACGTCACCGATTCCTTTTCTCCAGAGATGCTGCCTGGCCTGTAGAGTTACTCCAGCATTTAGTGTCTAAACTAAACTAATCTTGGGTTAATTGCTAGTGCCATGTTGGGGTCCCCCCACAGAAAGTGTCCAAACCTGGACAGAAGGGTGTCTTTGAGCCAGGCTAGGGTGGGCTGCACTGAGGGACCTCTGCGATTCCTGGTGAGTCGAAGTTCAGTTTAGAGATCGGGGTGGCACGGTGGCACAGTGGTAGAGTTGCTGTCTAACAGCGCCAGAGATCCTGACCACGGACGCTGTCTGTATGGAGTTTGCACCTTCTCCACGAGTCCATGTGGGTTTTCTTCAGGAGCTCCGGTTTCCTCCCACACTCCAAAGATGTCCAGGTTTGTAGGTTAATTGGCTTTGGTAAAGATTGTACATTGTCCCCAGTGTGTAGGATATTGCTAGTGTATGGGAATCGCTGGTTGGCGTGAACTCGGTGGGTCGAAGGGCCTGGTTCCGCGCTGTATCTCTGAAAGTAACAGTAAAGATACAGCTTTGAAACGGGCCCTTCAGCCCACTGTCCCAACCAACCATCCATCGCCCATTCACAATTAGTGCTCTGTTATCTCACTTTCACATTCTCTCTCTACACACGAGAGGCAATTTACAGAGGGCCAACTAACCTACAAACCCACACTTCTTTGGGGTGCGGGAGGGAAACCCAAAGAAACCCAGGCAGTTTCAAGGAGAACATGCAAACTCTACACAGACATCACCCATGGTCAGGATCGAACCTGGTCTCCGGAGCTGTGAGGAAGCTGCTCGAACAGATGCACCACAGTGCTGTCCTGGATTTTAGTGAGGTGGAATAAGGTGACGATGAAGAGGGGGGGGAGCCTTTGCTGCTCATTAGCCGCTTGTTCTGCAGCTCTCTGGAGGTGACCATGGTTAGCCTTTACGGGAACTCAGAGTAAGTTGACATAGTAGCGGTGCCAGGAGTGTGGAACTGACAAGGTTTATGACCGCTTGGTTGATGCATAAAGTGATGGATAATCGGCAAATCTCGGGCAGTCAGTTCATAATTTATCCAGAACAAATTGCACATGAAAAGCCGAAACGCGCAGAAACGAGGAAGAAATGAAAATTGCCGGGCATCAAATCGCTGGGGCATGAAGAGAGTTTTAGACATGAAAGAATTGGGTGAAGTATAGACGCGAACAAGACAGATGACCAGGACACTGACAAATGTCAATGCAGCGATTCTTGGACGAGAAAGGCAACTATAGGTAAGGAAGGGTAATGATGTGAAACTCAGAGTGACATGAATAATGGAAGCAGATGCAAAGATGAGAAACGGCACACATCGATCAAAGCACCAGAATACACATCTCACAAAGATTAAATCAAAGCAAAGACATCATCCTACTGGAAACAATACCAGTATCGCTTAAGAATAAGGGGAGAATTATCAGCCAATACCTTTCATACATTGGGAGTTATATAAAACTGAAAAGACAATATTAGTTTTCCAGGACAGCTGGTTGATCGAGTGTGTTTTTTTGCAATAATTTGGTGATTTCAGCTTGAAGTAACACTTGGCAATATGTGCACACAATTCATAAAGCACTGCTTTCCTGATCTTCAAAGAACAATGGTTTGGTACTGCACCTTTGGGGAAAGCTGAAGAACAACTAGCCGCGGGCATTTTTCACATACATAGAACTGGTCTCTTGTCATGGTGGCAAAGAGAGAGGTTCACAGAGACAGTGAGAGGAGCACAACATGTTTTCAAGAGAGAGTTAGATTCAATTCTTAGGACTAACGGAATCAAGGGATAAGGGGCACTGATTTTGGATGATCAGCCATGACCATATTGAATGGCTGTGCTGGCTCGAAGGGCTGAAAGGCCTCCTCCTGCACCTATTTTGCTATGTTTCTATGATTGGGTCAAACTTTGCCAATTGCAGAGCGCTCTTTCCTTCAACCTTTCCTTTGGGGAATATCACATTCAACATGATAGGGGGCTGAGGGGTGTACTGAGGTCCATTGACCTTATTGAGGCCATGGGACATGGAAAAGGTGAACACAGTCGTTTACCCAGGGTAGAGGATTCAAAAACTAGAGGGCACCAGCTTAATGTGAGGGGGAGCGGGGGAGATTTAAGAGGGACCTCAGGGGCAAAGGTTTGACTCAGATGGTAGTCCATATCTGGAATGACCTGCAGATACTATTGTGACTTTTAATGATTCAATGAAACTTTATTGTCACATATACCTAGGTACAGTGAAATGCTCTGTTTTACATACAACTCGGTAAAATTATATAGCCAACCTCACCTGGGCAGTACACTAGTGTCCCCGTGTATTGGAACTGCAGATGCCGGTTTAAACCTAAGATAGGAACAAAAAGCAGGAGTAACTCCGCGGGACAGGCAGCATCTCTGGACAGAAGGAATGGGTGACTTTTTGGGTCGAGACCGTTCTTCAGTCTGTAGAAGGGTCTCGACCCGAAACGTCATCCATTCCTTCTCTCCATAACTCAGTTTAGAGCCCAACTTTTTCAGAACCTCCGGTGACACGGAACATTCTCGTCAGTGGCCGGTGGGAGGATTAAACGTCCTGAGAAGCTTATCTGTGGCCAGAACAATGTATCGGTGTTTTGGAGAAACTTATTTCCAATGCTTTGTGAGATTACAGCAGAACCCAGCGGGTTGCTCATTAAGCTTGGAGAAGCTTGTCAATCGCGTGCACATCTGCTGGTTCTACCTCTCAGCCCTGTCCATCAGAATACAACCAGAACTTGAGCGAAAGGCTGGCCTGAAGCAGACTTCTGAAGATTGAACGGTAATTGCAAAGTTTATCTTTTTCACAGCGAGCTTAAAACCTAATTTTCCCCTTGTACTCTGGCAGGTCCGTTTTTTTCTCTCTCTCCCTCTTTCTTTTCTTGCATCTGCCAATCCAATTGCAAACAAGGTTCTCTCCAAGTTAATGAGCTTTGAGGGTTACGAAAGACCCCCGAGATTTTAATGACAAAGGTGAGTTGACGAAGGGGGTAACAATAGAAAGAAAAGGAGAAAGCTCTCCATCAAGATTCTGCCAAGTTAATCTGCCACTTGTCCTCGTACGAACAGTGAAGGATGGGATACAAGCTCCAAGCCGTTAGATGCTTACAAACTTTAGACAGAGAGGCATTGTGAACTCCTCCGATTAAATCAGGCCTATTTTCCTTAGTTTACTCCCAGATAAGCCGACACAAATGTCACGGCAGAACCTCCCCCCTACCTCAATGAGGTACACCACGTGAACATTTGAAACAAATGGACATAAAGTGCATGGGCACAAATGTTCTGCGCAAGGACTACACTCATTGACGAACATGACCTGAACAATGGAAACTAATTGACATAAAGGACATGGATGCCACAGAGACAGTGTGGCGTGGGAGAATCCGGCGCGAGGAAATTTCAGGTACCAAATAGTCCAAGGCGCAGCTCTCATTTGGGAAACAGTGTCTGCACTTGAAGCAATGCCACTTTGCTTTCAAGGGTACACTGACCTCAGCAGCCGTCTCTGCTGGAATGGGTACAGCCATTCCGAGATCCACTAACACATGTTCCCCAAACACCCTGGTAAGGCTGTACGGTACTTCTGCCATGCTCTGCGTAAAACCTTTGCCCTCCCATCTAATGTCACGTGTCTGTACACTGCGAATGGCTCGATTGTAATCATGTATTGTCTTTCCACTGGCTGGTTAGCCCACAACAAAAGCTTTTCACTGCACCTCGGACGATAGACTGAATGGAATTGGAAGACTACCCAGACGCAGGGAGAACGTATGAACTCCACATAGACAGGGCTGGAAGACAAGGTCACTGGAGCACAGAAGCAGCAGAACTGGCATTGTCATCACGGTGCCTCAACCAACTCTACAGTGGGAGATTGTGCACAAGGCTTCCCCTGGTGAGAGAGGTCAAATGCATCATGCAAAAAGTCCCTCAGACACTGAGGCATCCTTGAAGCATTAATGACAGTCCATGGACTGCTCACCAGGTCAGGTCCTGTTATGCTGCTCACCAAATACCTCTCCACTCACTGCTCCTCAAGCTCTCAGCCTCTAATTCCAAAGTTAGATTAGTAAGGGTTCTTGATCAGTACATTTCGTGATCAGTAGGAATGTCAGGGGTTATGAGAAAAAAGCAGGAGAATGGGGTTGAGAGGGAAAGATAGATCAGCCATGATTAAATGGCAGAATCGATTTGATGGGCCGAAAGGCCTAATTCTGTTCCTAGAACATATGAACTTAGATCAGCTATAGTGCATAAGGAAGTGTGCTTTGAAATGTCAATGTACTTAATCTATGTACTTAATCTATGAACCAATGCTGTATAACGTTAGTACCTCCATCAATGTAAAGCACTTTGGCCAACGAGAGTTGTTTTTTAAATGTGCTATAGAAATAAAAGTGACGACTTGACTTGACTTGAATTATTGCTTGCCTTGCCAACTCATTTGGGCAAATCTAAGAAGCAAGGGGAAAGAGAAAAGTGTTACAATTTTGGCAGAGAAGATGGTATTGCAATGGAATAATCTCCTTTGTGCCAGTGTATTCTGCAGCTGTTATGGAATCAGGGTACAAATTAGACAAGTAAAGTGAGGATGTACACAGTGTGGTGATACCAAAACTCAGATGCTTCCAGCTGTCCTCCTTTCATGCCCAGGGCTAAAGAATATCTCACACCTCATCATTATTTACTTTTGTTCAGTTTAGTTTAGAGATACAGCGCGGAAACAAGCCCTTCGGCCCACCGAGTCCGCGCCGACCAGCGATCCCTGCGCACTAGCACTACCCTACACACACCAGGGACAATTTACAATTATACCAAGCCGGGAGAAACCCACGCAGGTCACGGGGAGACCGTACTAACTCCGTACAGACAGCACCCGTAGTCAGGATCGAACCAATGTCTCATTCGCTGTTAAGGGGCTGTCCCACTTGGGGACTTAATTGGCGAGTTTGGAAGAGTTTAGGAGAGTTTAAAAAAATAACAAGTTGAAGACTAGCTACGACTAGCTACGACTAACTTCTGGAAAATTG
Organism: Okamejei kenojei; assembly: GCA_035221665.1. Taxonomy (NCBI): domain Eukaryota; kingdom Metazoa; phylum Chordata; class Chondrichthyes; order Rajiformes; family Rajidae; genus Okamejei; species Okamejei kenojei. The sequence continues at coordinate 22,701,493 of CM069164.1, forward strand.
GACACTGAATAGTGGAGAGTGAAGACGACCTCCTTCGATCTCCTTTGACCTCCCTTCGACCTCCTTTCAACTATGATGAAGACTATCTACGAATACCTTTGATTACCCACGACTAACATGCCGACCTACTACGACCTACTACGACTAAACCTACGAGTAAAAAAAGTCTCTATTTTTTCCATGCCGACCTTTTATTTACTCGCGGGCATTTTTTTAACATATTTTTAACATATTGAAAAATCCGCTGCGGCCTCGAGTACGTGGAGACCACTCTCGAGCATGAAGGAGAGTTACGAAGACCTCCTGCAACCTGGTGTCGACCATGCTGCGAGTATGAGTCGAGGGCAACCTCACCAGAACTCTCGGATTAGATCGCCCAAGTGGGACAGGCCCTCAGGGCAGCAACTCTGCCGCTGCGTCACCATGCTTGCTCAAGTGTGGTACTTGGTTGAAGTGACCTCCACTATCACCATGCAAGGGGCAGTGTGTAGTATTAGCTGGGCAGCTTGTTGGTGGAATCACCCTTGTCTCCGTGGCCCAGGGGCAATGCCAGGTAGACTCTGGTTTAATTTTGGAATGACTATTAAACAAAGGCACGTGCCCGCATTAGAATACATTAAAGACCAACCCATCAGCTTTAGTTTTTTCATTTTTGAGATACAGCATGGAGACAGGCCCTTCGGCCCACTGAGTCTGTACCGACCAGCGGTCCTCACACATTAACACAATTTACACATACACCAAGCCAACTTACCTACTGTACATACCTGTATGCCTTTGGAATGTGGGAGGATCTCGGAGAAAACCAACGCAGGTCACGGGTTTAAGGTACAAACTCCGTACAGACAGCACCCGTAGTCAGGATCGAACCTGGGTCTCCAGCACTGCAAGAGCGATAAGATAGCAACTCTACTGCTGCGCAAAAGAGAGAAAAAAGACACAAAGTGCTGGAGTAACTCAGCAGGTCAGGCAGCATCTCTGGAGAACGTGGATAGGGTTGGCCTGTTTCAGGCTGGGACCCTTCTTCAGACTGATGATAGTGGAGGTGGGGGGGGCGGGGGTTGGGGGCGGGGGTTGGGGGCGGGGGTTGGGGGCGGGGGTTGGGAGGGCAAAGCCTGGTGAGTGATAGGTGGATACAGGTGAGGACATTTTTTGATAGGCAGACGGTTGGACAAAGGCCAGAGATGAAAAGGCAGAAGGAGTGAGATCAGGATAGAAGAGGGGTGAATTGTGAAGCTCGAGGAAGGAATAGAGGAAGGAGAAGCAACCTGTCCATGTTCTGCAGAGATGCTATCAGACCCGCTGAGGTACTCCAGCACTTTGTGTTTTTCTTTGAAAACCAGCATCTGCAGTTCCTTGTATCTCCTTCTTCTGCCGGGATCGTTGTCCCAGATGCGTCATCCTAAAGCAGGAAGTGGGCAGGAGGTGACCCGAGTTACCGTTTGCTATTCCCTGACCTCTGACCTGACGCTGGCCGACCTGCTTTTGGTAGTTAAAGTCCAGCCAGGCAATTGGGTGAAAGTAAATCCCTTTAATTCTGGGTTCAACCGCTCTTTCACCTGATGTTTCTGACAAGATGAAAGACAGAAATGGCAGCTAACGGCACTCCCAGCTAATCCAATCAGCAGCTTGTTAAATGAAGTCATTGCTCTTGCCAACTGCTCGGCAAATGCCACACTTATCACGGGATAAATATATTTGCGCTGTTGTCATTAGATGTCTTCATGTCTGACTGGCCATAGCTGACAATGACTGAAGGGGAGAACAAGGAAGCCGTGGCAACTGTCATTACGTTTTTCACTCCAGACACGAGGCAATTTAGCGAAACTGGCACCTACACTGCTCATCGTTACTTTGTGCGTTGTCTGCTGGTGACTCACCAAAGCCCACAGCAGGAGTATGCGTTTATCATCCCAACCGCCGTCTACTGATGCCACAGTGACCTTTCCTTCAGCTGCATGAGCTGCGTGGAAGATCAGAGTGCAATGTATACAGTTTGAGATGCATGTCTGATTGGCACGACTCAGTAATTCTGATCGTTTCCCCTAATGCTAACAGCGCAGGTCTGGGACGGTGCAATTACCTTGGTCAAACAAGGCAGATGAAACCGTTACCCTTGAGTACGCTGGTAGCTGAGGAAGGTGACTGATTGACTGACTGACTGACTTTGAGGAAAGAATGCAACTTTCCCATCAAAAGCTGCTAATTGGAGTCAGAGGGGCTGAGTGTGGGCGCAGTGAGAGAGAACTTTAGGCAGAAGCAGATGAAGGTTTGTAACCAGATGGACTTTTCCGCTGTAGATTAATTAAATGCAGAGACGTGGCGACGCCGCTGTTAGTGGTGGAGAGGTGGCGTCATGTACAAATAGTCAAAGCTCTTGGGTCTGCCCGCTTAAAGTGGCGCAGGTAGGTAGTGCCGCTATGCAATGGCTCCTTAGAGCGGCAGAGTTTAAAGGAGATGTGTGGGGCAACTATTTTACACAGGGGGTGGTGAGTGCTTGGAAGAATTCTTGCCATAGAGGGGGTACAGAGAAGGTTCACCAGACTGATTCCTGGGATGTCAGGACTTTCATATGAGGAAAGACTGGATAGACTCGGCTAGTACTCGCTAGAATTTAGAAGACTGAGGGGGGATCTTATAGAAACTTACAAAATTCTTAAGGGGTCGGACAGGCTAGATGCAGGAAGATTATTCCCAATGTTGGGGAGGTCCAGAACAAGGGGGCAGTCACAGTCTAAGGATAAGGGGGAATTCCATTAGGACCAAGATGAGGAAAACATTTTTCACACAGAGAGTGGTGAGTCTCTGGAATTCTCTGCCACAGAAGGTAGTTGAAGCCAGTTCATTGGCTATATTTAAGAGGGAGTTAGATGTGGCCCTTGTGGCTAAAGGGATCAGGGGGTATGGAGAGAAGGCAGGTACGGGATACTGAGTTGGTTGATCAGCCATGATCATATTGAATGGCGGTGCAGGTTGGAAGGGCCGAATGGCCTACTCCTGCACCTATTTTCTATGTCTATGTTTCTAAGATGCTGCCAGGAGGGTCTGCAAAGACCCCGTGGACACTGTGTGTTCCCTCTCCAGGGACACGCGGGCTTCACTTTCACCTCAGGGCCTGAAAATCATGATTGGATCAGCACACCCCCCCCCCCCCCCCCACTCCTCTGATCAGTCCGCCATTTATCTCTCTGCAAGCCATTGAAAGAATGAACAACAATCGGTTGCCGGACTCAATTTTGGTCGCCTAATTTGAGGAAGGACATTCTTGCTATTGAAGGAGTGCAGCGTAGGTTTACAGGGTTAATTCCCGGGATGGCGGGACTGTCATATGCTGAGAGAATGGAGCAGCTGGGCTTGTACACTCTGGAGTTTAGAAGGAGGAGAGGGGATATAAGATTGTTAAGGGCTTGGACACGCTAGAGGCAGGAAACATGTTCCAGATGTTGGGGGAGTCCAGAACCAGAGGCCACAGTTTAAGATTAAGGAGGTAGCCATTTAGAACGGAGACGAGGAAACACTTTTTCTCACAGAGAGTGGTGAGTCTGTGGAATTCTCTGCCTCAGAGGGCGGTGGAGGCAGGTTCTTTGGATGCTTTCAAGAGAGAGGTAGATAGGGCTCTTAAAGATAGCGGAGTCAGGGGATATGGGGAGAAGGCAGGAACGGGGTACTGATTGGGGATGATCAGCCATGATCACATTGAATGACGGTGCTGGCTCGAAGGGCCGAATGGTCTACTCCTGCACCTATTGTCTATTGTCTAATATTTGACTACATCCAAAGGGTGCATCCGGCAACAATTAATCAGTGGTATTTGGATAATACCAGAAATATTCTTCAGCTCAGTCAGTATCTGTGAATGGAGAAACAGGATGAACATTCTAGTTGAATGACTTTTCAATTCAATTTAATTAAACAGCTTGAAGGGTGGTCCCGACTCAAATCGTCGTCCGCGTAGAAAGGGACGGCAGATGCTGCTTTAAACCGAAGACAGGCACAAGGTTCTGGAGTAACTCAGCGGGTCAGGCAGCATCTCTGGAGAAAAAGAGTGGGTGATGTTTCAGGTTTTTGTTTTTTTAACAAATTGCTTTTATTCAGAACAAACAAATACAAAGCGGTAACACGGTCAGAGAATGCCTATATTGGCATTTTACGAAGAAAGTTCTCAAATTAAAATATCAACATTTTTATCAATAATACATTCGACCTCCTGTGGTGACCAGCGTTCACGGAAAGCCTCCACAGTCCCCGTGGACACCCCGTGTTCCCGCTCTAGGGACACGCGGGCACGGACGTAACCCCGGAAGAGGGGCAGGCAGCCGACTGCTGTGCGGCCGTCGACTGCCCGCTGCCTGGACCCGCGAATGCCATCTTGGCCAGGCCCAGGAGCAGACCGACAGGGAGACCCCCTCCTCCCTCCCGACCCTCCCCCCTCTGTACCGGGTGCCCAAAAATCAATAGCGTCGGACTAAAGTGGAGCCAAAACTTGAGGAGCAGCCCCTTCAGACTCTTCTTCAGACTGGGACGGGCAATGGACAAACGTCGCCTGTCCATTCTCTCCACAGATGCTGCCTGACCCCAAAAATCTTTTAAGGGGAAAGATTTTAATAGGAGTCTGATGGCCAACCTTTTCATACAGAGGGTGGTGAGTATGTGGAATGAACTGCCAGAGGAGGTAGTTGAGGCAAGTACTATAACAACATTTAAAATACATGTTGACAGGTACATGGATAGGTACATAGTGTAGAGGGACATGGGCCAAGCTTGGCAGGTGGGACTAGTGTGGATGGGAAATCTTGGTCGGCATGGGCATGTTGGGCTGAAGGGTCTGTTTCCATGCTGTGTGACTCTGTCTCTAGTACCCACTGAGTTCCTCCAGGACTTTGCGTTTTGCCAAAGATTCCATCACCTGCAGTTCCTTGTGTCCCCAAGGTGAACATCTTGTTCATTAGCCGAGCCGACTAGTCGACTGTTCCAGGTGGGACTGAACCGAGAGCCTGGATCTAGTGACTGACTCCCGAGAGCTCAGTTTCAGCCTTGACTGTGTCGCTGAAGGAAATTGCAACACGTCCTGACTGCATCAAATTACAAATGTGTGGCACAATGTTTTTGTTATTCTCCTTATTTCCCAAGCTAACTCCGTAAAATATATATTAGTATTCCCTCTGACTATCCACAGTAAAAGGGCACCTGATGGCAAATTGATATTCACATTCGTTACATGATTAATGTGTAATACGAAATTCAATTTTAGGGCACAGTTCCATTTACAAATGTACTTTATTTTGTATGTAACCTGATTTGCTTTAAAACATTGACAATATATATCCATCTGAATATAACATTAAGAAGAGAAATGTGCGAGACTCATAACAGCGAGAAAGCTTGTTGTGTAGCAGGTTGCTGTGAGACTTGTGCATAGCTTCCTTTCCTTTAATGCAAATACAGATGATGATTTAGGGACTACCATTGATGTTACATTCTGCTCGATAATGCAGGGATAGACACAAAATGCTGGAGTAGCTCAGCGGGACAGGCAGCATCTCTGGAGAGAAGGAATGGGTGACGTTTCGGGTCGAGACCCTTGACACCTTGGTCTCGACCCGAAACGACGCCCATTCCTCCTCTCCAAAGATGCTGCTCGTCCCGCCGAGTTACTCCAGCTTTTTGCGTCTGTCTCCGGTTTAAACCAGCATCTGCACTTCCTTCCCACACGATGATGCAGGGTAGATTGATTGAGCGTGTTCTGTTAGCTAAAAGTGGCAACTGGGATAGTCTTTAATCTTGAAGACCTCACTGAATCACAACCAATGTCGCCTAGTCTAAGTGAGAAATTAAGTTTCAACTGTTGGCTCTCAAAAGTGGTTAAGTACAAATTGAAGATATGAATTGAATCAGTTTTAGGAACTGTAACTCACCCGACTGATGACACCGGTCCATAAATCATTACAGTCTCGCCGATAAAATTAACATAATAAATCAGACAAGATATTGTGAGCTACATTACTTTAATCCTTTGACTGGAATTGCCGATCAGCATTGCAATTGCAGATTAAAGAGGCTAGCAAACGTTCTGACTGCCTGATCGGTCCTATGTGAGGTTCAGTTTGGCTTCTCCTATCTGTCACAGCGGATGATCTAAGTACCAGTTTAATGCTCTCGATGGGTTTAAAGCAGCTGGATTCGAGAGAATCAAGAGTGCTTATTTGTCATAAGCTTCGGATATCAACTGGAACCATGAAACCCTTAAAACCCTGTCTCACGGTACGAGTTCATTCCAAGAGCTCTCCCCCGAGTTTGCCCTGATTCGAGCTCGGAGATTTACGGTAATGGCCGCTCGTCGGTACTCGGGGCTCTCGTGGACATTTTTCAACATGTTGAAAAATCTTCACGAGTCTTCCCGAGCTTACCTGCCGTTAGCGAGTCTTCCCGAGTACCTGCCGTTAGCGTTACGAGCCGCTAAGAGGCGTCCACGAGCTCCGACGTACCCGCTACGTTCATTCTCCGTGCTTACCACGAGTTTGATTTTTTTTTAATCTCGGGAGAGCTCTTGGAATGAACTCGCACTGTGGGACAGGGCTCAGTGGGAAATATCAGGAGCAAGAAACACAACCAAAAGTATACAATAAATTGTCAGTTATTCTGAGTCAACTAGATTGTGAGAATGAATTGTGAACATCCTGGACAGAGCGAATGTCGAATAGTGGAAGGCTTGGATAGAGTGGATGTGGAGAGGATGTTTCCACTAGTGGGCGAGTCTTGGAATAAAAGGATGTACCTTTAGATAGGAAATGAGGAGGGAGGGTGGTGAATCTGTGGAATTCATTGCCACGGATGGCTGTGGAGGCCAAGTCAATGGGTATTTTTAAGGCGGAGATTAACAGATTCTTGTTAGTGCACGTGTCAGGGTTTATGTGGAGATGGCAGGAGAATGAGGTTGAGAGGGAAAGATAGATCAGCCATGATTGAATGGCAGAGCAGACCTGATGGGCTGAATGGTCTAATTATACTCCTATAACTTATGCACTTATGATAGACCGGGTAATGCCCACCACTTTCTGCAGTCTCCTCTCCTAAGAGCCTAAGAATGCCTCTCCAGCCTGCTTGAATGACTACCGACCGGTGGCCCTCACCTCAGTGTTCATGAAATGTTTCGAGAGGTTTATCAAGAACCACATCTGCGCCTTCCTCCCTCGCACCATGGACCTCCTGCAGTTCGCATACCGTCCAAACAGATCCATGGACGATGTGGTCTCCCAGGTTTTGCACACCACTCTCTCTCACCTTGACAGCCTGAAGGGGGGCTATGTGAGGATGCTGTTCATTGACATCAGCTCAGCTTTCAACACCATAGTCCCCACCAGACTTGCTGAGAAGCTTCTGGAACTGGGGCTGAACACCCCACTGTGTGCCTAGGGTCCTGGACCTTCTCACCCAGGCCCAAATGGTCAAGATGGGGAGACATACCACTAACCCCCTCACCCTGAACACAGGATCCCCCCCAGGGTTACGTCCTCAGCCCCCTACTGTACTCCCTGTACACACATGACTGTGTGGCCAGGTTCAGCTCCAACTCCATCATCAAGTTTGCTGATGACACCGTGGTGGTGGGCCTGATCTCCGATAACGATGAGAAGGCCTACCTGGAGGAGGTGGCTGACCTGGCACTCTGGTGTCAGGACAACAGCCTCCTCTTGAATGTCACTAAAACTAAGGAGCTGATTGTGGACTTTAGAAGGGCACAACAACCGAGGACGTACACGCCACTGGGGATAAATGGACTACTGTGGATAGGGTGAGCTGCTTTAAATACCTGGGAGTCCAGATCACAAAGGATCTGACATGGACAACACACACTGCCGCACTGGTGAGAAAGGCAAGGCAGCCCCTTTACCACCTCGGGCAGCTGAGGAAATTCAGAGTCTCTCTGAGGACCCTTCAACCCTTCTACTCTGGGGCTGTAGAAAGTATCCTGACCGGGAAACATCTCGATCTGGTTTGGCAACAGCTCTGCCCAGGACAGGAAGGCTCCGCAGAGAGTAGTGCGTTCGGCCGAACGCACCACGGGAACTACACTCACCCCCCTGCAGGACCTATACACCAGGAGATGCAGATCCAGAGCCAGCAACATTATGGGGGACCCCTACCTCCCCAGCAACGGACTGTTCCAGCTGCTACGGTCAGGCAAACACCTCCGCTGTCAAGCTGCGAAAACAGAGAGGATGAGACGGAGTTTCGGCCCACAGGCCATCAGGACTGTAAACTCTGATCTCACCAGGGTGTAATTACTGTTGTGTCTTTAAAAAAAAGTAAATACTGGTTCTGTTCTGTTGTTGTGTTGTTTTGCACAACCTGCAGGCATCGCCACTTTCATTTCACTGTACATCCTGTATGTGTATGTGACAAATAAACTTGACTTGACTTGACTTGACTTGGGCAGTTGAACTTCTGAACAAGGCTGTGATGCAACCAGTCAGTAAACTCTCCACCGTACATTTGTAGAAGTTCAATAGAGTACCCGGCAACATAGAGTCACACAGGCCTCTCAGCCCAACTTGCCCACACCGGCCAACATGTCCCGGCTACACTAATCAACACCTGTCCCTCTATATCCCTCTAAACCTGCCCTATCCATGTCCCTGTCTAATGCCCCTGTCCCATTTAGGAAACCTGAACGGAAACCTCTGGATACTTTGTGCCCCACCCAAGGTTTCCAATTCAATTCAATTCAATCTTTAATTGTCATTGTGCAGTGTACACTACAGAGACAACGAAATGCAGTTGGTATCTCCGCAGGGCGAACTTACGAATAAACAAGTAATTGCGCAGTAGTATGAGTATATACATCTACACATATACAGTGGTATCGTGCAATTTGCTGGTGATTGGATAGTCCGGGGGGGGGTGAACGGTGGAGACAGGCAGTCATTGAGGGGCAGCGTTGAGAAGTGTGACAGCCGCAGGGAAGAAGCTGTTCTTGAGCCTGCTGGTCCGGCAGCGGAGGGACCTGTAGCGTCTACCCGGATGGGAGGAGGGTAAACAGTCTGTGGTTGGGGTGTGAGCTGTCCCTGGCGATGCTGTGCGCCCTGCGCAAGCATCGTTTACTATGGACAGACTCAATGGAGGGGAGTGAGGAGCCTGTAATGCGTTGGGCGATCTTCACCACCCTCTGCAGAGCTTTCCGGTCGGCGACCGAGCAGTTACCATACCATACTGTGTTTGGTAAATGCTCTCGATGGTGCAGCGGTAACAACTGGGGAGACAGATGGACCTTCTTTCATGGAAGAAGAGATGCTGGTGAGCCTTCTTGATCGAGCGAGGATGTGTTGTGGGTCCACACAATGTTGACCCCCAGGAACCTGAAGCTGGAGACAACGTTTCCACTCCGTCCGTTGAGCGGATGGGGTTGTGCGCAGCATCTCCTGAAGGAGCTCCTTGAAGGGCCAGGTTATTGTCGGCACACCATGCTGTTAGGAGCTGAACCTCCTCCCTGTAGGCTGACATCGTTGTCGCTGATGAGGCCAATCGTCTCTGCTTCAGACTGTGATGCAGTGTGGTACCAGGATGCTCTCGATGGTGCAGCGGGGGTAGAGGTTTATCAACCAACAGACTGTGGTCTTGGTTAGAAAGTCCAGTAACAATTGCCGGGGACGGGTGGCCCAGGTTCAAGTTTGGCGATCCTTTCGAGGGGAAGAATGCTGAGCGCTGTAGTCGAGCAGCTTCTCACATAAGTGTTTCTGTTGTCGAGGTGGGAGAGGGCGGAGTGGAGTGCCGTTGAGATGGGTGCTTGCGGTTTGCAAACTGGTCCAGAGTGGGAGGTAGGCATTTGAGGTGTGCAGCCTTTCAAAGCAATGATGGGGGTTGAGTGCTGGGCGGAAGACGTTGAGGCTCGCCGCAGTGGAATGTTTTGGCACTGGCACGATGGAGGTGGTTTTAAGGCACGTGGGGACAACTGCCTGGGCAAGTGACAGGTTGAAGATGTCAGTCCAGACGTCTGTCAGCTGTGCAGCACAGGTCCTGAGGACGTGCCTGGGGATGCCGTCAGGGCCGGCAGCCTTACGTACATTGATCCTACTCAGTGCCACGTGCACGTCGTAGGGGGTGAGTGTGAGGGGCTGGTGGTCATCGGGGAGCGCAGCCTTGATGGCCAACTCTTGGTTGTCCCTTTCAAAGCGGCCATAAAAGTGATTGAGTTCCTCGAGGAAGGATGCGTCGCTGGAAGTGGGGGTGGAGTTGGTGGCTCTGTGGTCAGTGATGGCCTGGATGCCATGCCACATGCGTCGGGGGTCGGAGTTGCTGTAGAAGTGCTCCTCGATCCGCAGCTTGTATCTGTGTTTGGCGTGCTTGATGCCCCTCTTCAGATTGGCCCTCGATGAACTATAGGCACGGGCATCGCCTGACCTGAAAGCCGAGTCCCGTGCTTTCAGCAGTCGCTGACCTCGCTGTTCATCCATGGCTTCTGATTCGGGTATGTGGTGATTTGTTTGAGAGTGGTGACACTGTTGATGGAGGAGTTGATGAAGTCCAGAACAGAGGAAGTATAGGCGTCAATGTCAGTGTGGGAGTCAAGGGTGGCCTGAGCTGCAAACGCATCCCAGTCAGTGTTACCAAAACGCTGCTGGAGTGTGGAGTCCGCTTCATCTGACCAAACCTTGACTGTCCTCACTGTGGGTTTAACGCGTCTGATGAGTGGGGAGTACTTAGGGAACAGGAACAATGATAAGTGATCAGACTGACCAAGGTGGGGGAGGGGGATGGCTTTGTACGCTTCAGCCATGTTGGTGTAGACTTTGTCCAGTGTCTTGTCGTCTGTAGTGGCGAAGGAGACATGTTGATGGAATTTGGGGAGTACAGTCTTCAGGTTGGAATGATTGAAGTCACCCGCAACAATGAAGGCTGCATCTGGATTGAGGGTCAGTTGTTTGCTAATGGCAAAATGCAGTTCTTTCATTGCAAGCTTGGCATTAGCATCAGGAGGGATATAGGCTGCAGTCACAACAGTGGAGGTAAACTCTCTGGGCAGATAGAACGGTCTGCACTTAACCAAGAGTGACTCAAGGTTGGCTGAGCAGTGACTCTCAATGATGGTGGTGTCTGTGCACCTGCTTTGTGCACAAACATGCACAGACCCCCCACCGCTGGTCTTACCGGAGTCAGATGTTCTGTCTGCTCGGAGTATGTGTCGTCCCACTAGCCCAATGGCGCTGGCGGGAACATCAGAGTTCAGCCAGGTTTCGGTGAGGATCAGGATGCTGCAATCCCTGATCCAGTTGTAGGAGGCAATCAGAAGACGGAGGTCATCCATCTTGTTCGCCAGGGAACGGACGTTGGCAAGGAAACGGCTAGGGATGGATGGCCTGTGTGGGGCTCGCTCCAACCTTGCCTTCAACCCACCTCGAGATCCACGGCGACGTTTTCGCGCCCGTCGCCGTCTGTGTGCGCCTCCGGACGCCCGGGCCGACTTGGTGCGGTCAGATTCACCGTCCCGCAGCTCCGCAGATCCACCGCCCCGCAGATTCACCGTCCCGCAGCTCCGCAGATTCACCGTCCCGCAGCTCCGTGGTGAAGGTGAGTGCAGGAGGGAGCCGGAGTTCGTCCGGAAAGTCGACCGGGGGAACGCTATAGCCGCAGGAACCAAGATTGAAAAGTTCCTGCCGGCTATAGTGGATGATAGTGAGACTGCTCCGGGTGAGCAGACTCAAAACAAGAAGTAAGGTAAGGTAGAGTTACCTCTCAGATTCCTATTAAATCTTTTCCCCATCACCTTAAACCTACGTCCTCTGGTCCTCAATTCCGTGCGGTTCCCAGAGGTTTTTGTCAGTTTCAACCATTAGGGAGACTGACAAAAACCTCCAGGAACCTCCGGGAACCGGACAGAAACCTTATGTGGGGCGCAAAGTCTCCAGAGGTTTCCGTTCAGGTTTCCTAAGTGGGACAGGGGCATAACTGTTTCTTAAACATCGGGATAGTCCCAGCCTCAACTACCTCCCCTGGCAGCTCGTACCATACACCCACCACCCTTTGAGTGAAAAAGTTACCTCTCAGATTCCTATTAAATCTTTTCACCATCACCTTAAACCTACGTCCTCTGGTCCTCGACTCACCAACTCTGGGCAAGAGATTCTGTGCATCTACTCGATCTAATCCTCTCTTGATTTTACAAGGTCTCTACAAGATCACCCCTCATCTTCCTACGCTCCAGGAAATAGAGTCCCAGTCTGCTCAACCTCTCCGTGTAGCTCAGATCCTCGAGTCCAGGTAACATCCTCGTAAACCTCTTTTACCTTTCCAGTTTGCAAAGCTTCACCCTGCCAAAGCTTCACATACCTCTGAGGAAGAAGAGCCATTGGTCAGCTTTCTTTGCGATTCCAACAATGTGCTGGGCCCAGGACAGATCGTCTATGATGTGTAGGAGGGAACTGCAGATGCTGGTTTAAACCGAAGGTCGACACAAAAAGCTGGAGTAACTCAGCATCTCCTGCTTGTCCCGCTGTGTTACTCCAGCATTTTGCGTCTATCTTCGTCTATGACGTGTTCGGTCAGCAACCTGAAGCTGTGGACTCTCCCCACCTCCATGAAGACACATGCATGGCCCCTCAGATGGACACAAAATGCTGGAGCAACTCAGCGGGTCAGGCAGCATCCCCGGAGAAAAGGAGTTGGTGACATTTTGGGTCGAGGCCTCAGCTTTCCGTTCCTGACCTTCCTTTCCCCAGTGAGTTGCAAATAGTCTTTCGAGTTGTTGCAGAAAGTTTCTAAGAAAATCTCTGCCAGGTGTGTCTTTAACCAGTCCCGTCTATGTGTTGGCAGATAACACGTACAGCAAGCAGCCTCCAAAAATGATTGTCTCGTTAAAGGAATACTCGAGAGAAGGTGCACAAAAGTCACAGTTATGAGTCTAACACCAGTAACTGCTCATTCTTTATGACTGAACTGGTGTGTGAACCTACTCTTGATTGTAATTACACATCCTCTCTCCCGGCAGCGATTCCACACACATTTACAACTTGTGATTGTTGGAAACTCCTGCAAGATTTCAGTGGGCCACTTTCTTGGAGGGTAAAAAGTGCAATCTTTTTTTTAATTAACAGATTCTCTCCCCAAGCAGGAAACTCACTCCTTCTCATTTGCACACCATTATATTCCACTTCCAAATACCAAACCGCCGTGAATGGAAAGCTGGCAAGATGCTGTGGTGATATTAATCTCAATGACATCGGAACCTCACTACCAGCGCACGCTGCCTTCAGGACGGCTTCTATGGAGAGGAGACGGTTGCCCACTTCTTTGCAGAGAAAGTCTAGAGAAGTTTGCAAGGGTCCCTGTCACGATTTATTCCAATGAGCTCCGTCACAGAGGGCTCTGTGATTTACGGACTGTTCCCAGGGACACAGGGGCATCGAGTGCTGCTGGAAGGTCATCAACGCGGTGAAAGACGCTCTTTGGTCTTGCCGAACTTTGTTGACCTCCCAGCAGAGCGAGATGTCCGTCGGGGAATGTTGCCGACTGGCCCGCTGCAGACTGCAGGAGTACGTGCTGAGGGACGCACTGAAGCTCGGTGCAGCCAACGCCAAGGCTCGGTGGGGGAGGTTCACAGTCTAGGGTCCTTCCGCTGCTGGACATGGGGGGCAGGGTGTGGCGGAGACGCCCCCCAAACATAAGGTAGGTATGTTACAAAACTTACCTTCAGCGGCGCTGTAGTTCTGGCACCCCCCGTGTGCGCGACTTTGGCGCCTTTCAGAGGGGGGCGGGTTTAAAGTGCCGTTTTTCTCCAGACAGGGCAAATCGATCCATCTCGGGGGATTTCGTTGTTGAAGAGAAATCGCTCCGACATTTGATTTATGAAGGTATTTTTAAACTATTTTAGGCCATTTATTAGCTAGAGTAATTAAAAAATCTTCTTCTAAAGCCGTGAGCGCCGACAATGGGACGGATTTTACGTAGGGGATAAAATAAAGTGCACAGTTTATTTTTACATAAAAACGTGCTTCTTCGGAAGCCTTTAATCACATTTTCATGTTGCGAAAAGGGGACAAAAAAATATACGAACCGGCAGTGTTTTTCCTGCCGACTGTGGGTTAAATTCACCGCAAACCGCAACGTTCCAATCCACCGCGTTCCACTAAAACCCGCTCACAAGCTGATTTAAATGGCTATTAATTTACAGGAATTAAACACTAAATTCCTTCCATTTGGCCTATAAATTCATGAAAATGAATTTAAAAATCATGTTATATTGTGAATTATTGTGTGAATGTTATTTGGACACTTAGGCAATTTAAAAATGTTTATCTTTTCTTAAGAAATGGATAGATGTTTAGATCTAGTAATTGAATTTTGTAATTAGCTTCAATTAGGTAACTAACTAATTATATGCTTTAATTTCAGGTCATCCAAATAAGATTGTTTCATATTTGTTTCAGAATGCTTCAATCTATAATAACTGAAAATATCATTGAGAAAGATATGGGCTTTTGACTCTTAATTTTTAAGAAAGATATGGGCTTTTGACTGTCCTCGATCACAGCTTTTGAGTTAAGTCAATGGAAAGGCAATGGGGAACAAGATGCTAATTTCCGAGTATGAAAATGGCCATAACTTTTTTAATACTGAAGATATGAAAGTGAATTAGGTGTTAAATTAAACTTATTTTTATGCATTATCTGATGGGATAAATTGCAGACTTGATTTTTTAAATCTCAAAATGTTGTAACAATGCTACATAAGGGAAGGGATTCCAGGCTAGTGGGCCACATGAGTGGCAAGGGTTGGGGATAAATTATGTTCCCAATCCAGGGGAACATAACTGCACACTCACCCTGTTAAGCTCACTTTACCTGGTGAAACATCACCCCTGCATCTACTGTATCAAGTCCTGCAAGAACATTGTATCATTAGACTATGATGCCTGGTCCTGGTATTCCCAGTCTGAGGAAACATTCCCTTTTTGTATCGAAGATAAACACAAAATGCTGGTGTATCTCAGTGGGTCAGGCAGCGTTTCTGGTGAAAAAGAATAGGTGACGTTTTGGATCGGAACCCTTCTTCCGACTGTTTTCATTTACCTTTTCATTTACCCTGTCAAGACCGGCAAAAATTGTGTGTATTTCAATTAAAGATATTTCAACCCGAAAATGGATAGGATGTGATTTAGAGAGCAATGGGCCAAATGCAGGCAAATGGGACTAGCACAGACATGCCAACTTGATCGATGTGGGTAAATTGGGCCGAATGGGACTGTCTCGAAAGCTGTATGACTCCTACTCTATAGAATGGCTTCTCATATTTCCAGAAGCTGCAGAATGTCAATGCAATCTGTTTATTGCACCTAGTAGAATCTCAACGAATGGCAATTCAAAGAATGAATCTGGTCAACCTTCATTGTACTCCCTTTAACAAGAGTAATTCTTGCCTTGACTAGGAAGAGCCTAGCCGCACGTAATATCTCAGATGCAGTCTCACCAGGGCCCGATGTAATTGCAATAAGTCACCTTTCTGTCTTTAACCTTGTATTCAATCGCTCTTACTATAAAGGCCAATATACTGTTTGCCTTCCTTAATTGCATCCAACACCTATTTGTTAGCTGTAATGATTCGTACACAAGGACATCCAATACATAAAAGTGCTGAATGTAATGTTAAGCAGTGAACGGCAGCAAAATACTTTTTAAAAACTTAGCTTCCTTTTTGCCTCCTAATCTCCAGGCCAGGAATCTTCATCGGGACCTCAGAGCTTCCATCAGAATTGAGCTGGGGAGTTTTGGCAGCGTCCTGACTGTGAGTATCCAGCATGCACGAACCCGAAACCTGCCACGGGACTGATCTCCAGCAGGTTTTAGTTACTACTTCAAGCTCTGTGTAACAAGATCAAACGAATACCTAATGAGATGAAGCTTCATCCAGTTGCCGCATGGCATTGACTGTGCATGCAAAACATTTGTTGTAATGAAGTTCACTCTGTCCCAATCATTAGAGCCTTGTCCTTTTATAAGAATAGAAAAATAACGTGCCAAATCTTGCTGTCCGTGGTCAGCAGTTTTGAAGACATTTGGCATTCTGCCAAAGAAGGCAGAGAGATCAGTGTGGGGAATACTGATATGCAAGGGTAGTATGAGATCAAGCCAGAATTCGTCTTGGTGCTTTGAAGAGCATTAAAGCAGACAATTCCCTAAGACCTGCTGGAATCTATCCCAAATCTTTAGCCAGAGGGTGGTGAATCTCTGGAATTCAATGCCACAGAAGGCTGTGGAGGCCAAGTCAATGGATATTTTTAAGGTAGAGTTAGATAGATTATTGATTAATACGGGTGTCAGGGGCTAAGGGCAGGAGAATGGGGTTAGGTGGGAGAGATAGACCAGCCATGATTGAATGGCGGAGTGGACTTGACGGGCCGAATGGCCTAATTCTGCTCCTATCACTTATGAACATATGAACAAATTACTGAGACAGGCAAGAGTGGGGATAGCAGAGACCGTGACGAAGATCTTTGCATCTTGTCCCGGAGGACTGGAGAGTAGGAGATGTAGTAGCTTTGTTTAAGAAGGGTAGTAGAGATAATAGAATAGAGTCCCAGTGAAATTCTTGCTTGCATACCTTGCCAAGGTAGTTCCTACCGTGGTACCCCCCATGCCGTGTTCCCCATTGTCCTCCATGGGATGAGTGAGGCGGGGCCGGACGCGGCGCTCCGACCCGACAGTCCCCTCGACCCGAGTAGTAGCAGTCAAATATGGGACAAGGGCGGTCCCGTATGGGGCAAACCAATTTAGCCCAATATACGGGATGTCCCGGTTAATACGGGACATTTGGCAACCCTACTGTTCACAACCTCCACTCTTGGATCTAATTAAATAGTCATAGAGCTTTACGGCATGTAAACGGACGCTGATTATTATGTAGGGATATTGTTATTATGATATTATGTAGGGATAATGGCAGATACACAAGCACCTTTGGTACTTCATCTGGGCTATCGTTTGTTCAGAAGTGAGCCCGGATCTTGGAAATGCACAGACTAAAGCATCAGACCGCCCAGATCTGCTATTGATATCTGCACGCCTCCAGCAGAGATGGCTGAATATTGATCAGAGGCTTTAATGAAATCAATTGTAACATTTTTTTTCCTGAAAAGGACAAACGTTCATAAAAGGGGAAAAAAAATCAACTAGAATGGGAGTAATTGGATCGCTCTTACTTCAACTTCAAGTGTGCCACAGGGCTTCCTGCCTTGTTGTGTGCTTTGCCATGATGCAGAGGTTCTCCTCCTCAGCATCTAAAGCACTACAGCTGGCTTGCAAGAGGATGTGCTGGGAATTGAATATGTGGGGGGGGGTTATTTCGTGCAACCAGCTGAGCCACCTCTCAGATAACTTCAATCAAAAACAGTCTAATATGAAGTTACACATAAAATGCTGGAGTAACTCAGCGGGACAGGCAGCATCTCTGGAGAGAAGGAATGGGCGCTTCTCGATCCAAAATGCCGCCCAATCCTTCTCTCCAGAGATGCCGCCTGTCCCGCTGAGTTACTCCAGCATTTTGCGTCTACCTTCAATCTAAACCAACATCTGCAGTTCTTTCCTACGAACTATATTCGTGGACCTTTCATCCAAATCTCCTGACCTTCACAAAGGTCAGCTCGCCAATTATTTGGAAGGCAAACATGGACTGGTGTTAATCGACAGGATATTGTGCTTCTTGGAAATAAATCTCCAGGACACTTTACGTGCAAGGATATTTGTATCAGTGCTGGTATATGGGGATATACTTCAGAATATTACAAATAACAAGTGGTTTTGGCTGATGTATTTGAAAATGTGGGTTTCATCCAGGTGCTCTGGTTTCCTCCCACATCCTAAAGATGTGTGGGTTTGAAGTTTAAATTGCCCCATACTGTGAGGGGAGCACTTGCGAAACAAGCGAGGACTTGGTTTGGCCAAAGGGCCTGCTTCCACGCTGAATCTCAAAATGGAAATCTCCAGGACACTCTATGTACAAGGACTCTGTTCACGTAGCGGGTGGTGAGTGCCTGGAAGGCATTGCCAGGGGTTGTGGTGTAGACAATACGATAGTAATGTTTAAGAGGCTTTTAGATGGGCTCATGGATATGCAGGGAACAGAGGGATTTGGATCATGTGCGGGGCAGATGAGATCAGTTCAGCTAGGCATCATGTTTAGCACAAACATTGTGGGCTGAAGGGCCTGTTCCTGTGCAGCACTCTTCTATGTTCTGTGTTAAACTAAATGAAATGTGGGGTTAGGAGGGAGTGATAGATCAGCCATGATTGAATGGTGGAGATGACTTGATGGGCCGAATGGCCGAATTCTGCTCCTATCACTTATGAACTTACGAAAAAAAGTCACGCGACACATAATATTTTACTGAACAATCCCGCTCATTCTAAAATAACACGTTTAAAAAACAGCCATTCCTCCCACTTTCTGGGACTAGAATCAGTGGCAGGAGCTGCATTCATGGCTTCCTGCCAGGGCTTTACCTCTCCTGATAACGTCATCTTGGGTTGTCCTGCGACTGAGAACTAACATACCGCAGATTTTTTTTGATTGATTGCAAAATTACCACACGCACTAAAATTAAATGTTCTTTTCAATAATTATCAAAGTATCTTATTCTTGGCAACTTGATGCCAATTGAACCTGCATTAGTGTAGAGTTTATGCAAAATGGCATTCTGTGATTCATGGGTCTGTTCAATGGGAGATTTATGGGTTTCGTTATACATTGGAACCAACTTGGTTGATTGATTAGAAACACGATAAGCCAATCTTTAAAAGGTGCGTATATCTTACTTTCTCCTCATGAACTGTATTTCTACATACTTGACAGAATTATATAGGCATTTCTTGTGACAATCGCTGGCACTGCCAAACGTTACAAATGCAGGGACGTGTCTTGAGAATGTTTGAAGATCAATCAAACAAGTGAATCTAGCCTGGTGAAGATCGCATGAATATTGAGGGCGGAATGTCAAATCAATAAAGAGGCTCCAAAGGGGAAGGCAAAGATGATTCCCGGACGAGGATGTTGCCTGTCTGAAGAAGGGTCTCGACCCGAAACGTCACCCATTCCTTCCTTCTCTGCAGAGATGCTGCCTGTCCCGCTGTTACTGCAGCTTTTTGTGTCTATCTTTGGGCAGTAAGTTGTGACTTGGGACAATAAGTCATGAAATGAGGAGCAATGTATCGTGCTCAGAGTGGGGGGGAAAAAAGGACACGTCACACAATTATTTACCATGTTGCAAAGGATAAAGACAAACACAAGGGCAGATTGTTCTGTCCAGCAGAGAGAATAGTGTGGAGTTTCATCCCACATAAGTTAGGAACAATCAAAATACTTTAGTTGACCTAAAACTAATGCAGATTTGCCATCGTATCTCCTCACTTAGGTGTGTTGCATAGACAACTTGGGTAGAGTGGATGCGGAGAGGATGTTTCCACTAGTGGGAGAGTCTAGGACTAGACGTCATAGCCTCAGAATTAGTTCTTTTAGGAAGGAGATGAGGTGAAATTTCTTTAGTCAGAGGGTGGTGAATCTGTGGAATTCTTTGCCACAGAAGGCTATGGAGGCCAAGTCAGTGGATATTTTTAAGGCAGAGATAGACAGATGTTTGATTAGTACGGGTGTCAGAGGCTATGAGGAGAAGGCAGGAGAATGCATTAGGAGGGAGAGATAGATCAGCCATGATTGAATGGCGGAGTAGACTTGATGGGTTGAAAGGTCTAATTCTGCTCCAATCCCTTATGACACAACCTTATGACTGCAATTTTATGTTAGAATTTTCACCACCTCTTTTCCAATCTGCTTAACTGAGCCATTAGTTCAACTTAGAGTCAACAGTGCATCCACTAACATATTTCTAGAAGCTGGACAATATCATGCTAAGATTCAGATTGACGTTTTAAGGATAAATACCAATAAAATGTCCTGCAGTATATATTGGTTCAAAAATGTTGGGATCAAGAATAGTAATGTATGATTTAAAGTTACATGGAT